>VZTA01002229.1:131614-151275 GCA_013398855.1 Mohoua ochrocephala | reverse complement strand
TGTCAGTGGGAAAGAGGGAGGGGTTGGGGAAAGGAAAGGTGTTTCAAGGGCTCATTTTACTTCTCATTATCCTCCTCTGACTCTGTTAGTAATAAAATTCACTTTGTACCTCTAAGTTGAGCTTGTTTCGCCCTTGGAGGGTTTTCTCCCGGTCCTTATCTCAACTCATGAACCCTTAATTCATTTTTTCCCCTTTCTTCTGCCCAGCTGTGGCAGGGGAGGGTGAGCGAAAAACTTCTGTGTGTGCCTGGTGTTTGGCCAGTGTCAAACCACAACAGGGGGAAACAACAGCAGGAAGATAACCTGGGTATTGCGTCTGAGAAACATTGTGTAGGCATAAACACCACCCTCAGGTGGAACCCATATGTACAAACAGCGGGTACCCAGCTGCACATGCTGATCTTTTACTCCAAGATTCCCTTCCTGGAAAAGGCAAGGACAACCACGTGTGAAGGGTGGCCTAAGTTAAGCTGTCAAAAGGGACACAGCACCTTGGCTACAAGGGAGTTAATGAGGGATCAGGAGGGAAGCAGTGACACCATGGCAGCAGCCGTGACTCAGGACTGTGCTTCAGAAAAAACTCTGTGCAGATTTGCTTGTTCCAGCATACAGGATCAGCTACTGGTGCGACAAATCAACGGGGAATACCAACTTCTTTGACAGTGTGAAAGTCCTCAAGAGACAAATATTAAAAGTCACTTAATGTGTGTACTGATCTCCACTCTGGCTCCCCGATTTGTAATTTTTTCTTGTTCAAACTGATGGATGAACTGAATGTTTTTAATTATTTCCAGGCTATGCCCTTCAGAATTGCATTGCTTTCCCTGCATACAGTACTTCTGTCCAGAGACTCCCTTGCTTCATTAAGATGAAAGTCATTTCAGTTACAAAAAGCCAAAGTAATCGTGTTTTAATCAACTGAAGTGCACACAAGCTGCTACCATCCTAAGTACCCCATGACACAAATGCAGCAGCACAAGGCTGCATTGCCTGCTCCTGTGGGATGGAGGAACCCCAGATTTGCCTGGTTTAGCAATGACACCCACAGTTTCACTTAGATCCAATGTCTGCATCTCTGAAGCTGACTTGGACTGGAAAGCACAGGAACAATGGGAAGGAATGGTGTGTTAGCACAATACTAGCACAGGAGAGAGGAAAATGAGGCTATCTTCTTGGGAAGTGTTCTACTTCACCACAACAACTGCTTAAGAATAAGCCACCAATCGGAGTTCAAAATTCCTCAAATAGATTGCATTTAATCTATTAGAAATTGTATGCTTGACAATGGTAGGATTTAAACAGAAAGCTGAGAATTCAGGACAAATGTGTTACCTGAGTTACAAAGGAACTCACACATGAAAGAAAGCTCAAAGAGACAAAAAACCACAACCCTCAGCAGCTTGGCAAACTTCTTATGTATTCCAAAAATAGAGGGGAAAAAAAGCAGCTCTTTACTCAAAGAGCTGTGATTAACTGCTTAGAGCTCCAAAGGCCTGCTTTGGACACTGGGAAACAGCCACAGAAACGTTCCATCCTTTCCCCCATTGCAAAGGAAATAACCATCAAACCTGTCTGGCAAGGGCTAGACATATGTCATTTAACACAAGCATTCACTGTTGGAGTTTGCCCATGTGTGGGAAATGACACCACAGACTTGCAGCTTCACTGGGGACTCAAAGGGATCAGATTATGTAGATTCACTGTACAGATTTGCTTCTTTCCTCATGTACAATTTAAGATGTGCTACTGCTTTGCTAAGCCTTTTTTACTTGGCCTCATTAATTCCATCTGTATTAAAATGAGATACTGTGTGCGTAGCTGAGATGGAACATTTGACAGCATTTTTCCTAATCAAATAAACTACAAATTTATGTTGGAAAAAGGATTTATAGCACATAGTTAAAACAGACACACACGTATAAAGTCTGTTCTACTAATTAGGCCTCAATTTTTACAGAAAATGCTTTTATTTTAGAGGTTTATATATTTCAGAAGTATTCCAGATGTGTATACTACATCTATATTTTATATAGATGTAAAACCAAATAATTTACAATGGTAGCAGTCTTTAACTAAATTTCTTTAATGAGTAATTTAATTCAAGTATGCAAACAATTGGACACCAGAGTAAGTTAGGATCAGATACAGGCAGGTCTTTTACACTGTACGAGCTGAGTTAAGGTTTTTTTTTTTTTAAATGGAAAAAATTATCTTAATTTTCCGACCAGTATTTTTTGGAAGATCTTCTTCCACCTAGATCTTTTTCATGCTTATCAGAATTCTGACTATTACTCTATTAATCATTCTGCAATTAAGTAAACATTGTTGTCTCTCAGTAAAGACCTAAGACTGGGGTGTATGTGGATAGGACACTTGACACAGATGTTCCTGAAATGACATAACAGCCCTTCCAGAGTAAATTTCAAAAATCTGTTTGGATGAAGCAAACAAGAGCACTCTGTGCACAGAAGCCCTGTAAGGGATGAGTTGCAGATGCCGACTTGAAGTTATCATTTTTATTAAAAAATACTTCAGCCGTAGTTGAGTCTCAAAACAGAGCAAAACACCAGAGGCAAACCAAAATTAGGTCTTGAAGCAGAGACAGAGGAGAAGGCAGAACGGTAAAACCATACAGTGTTACACAAGGAAGATGAAGGCCATTTTATTGTGCTGCTAGTAGCATTTGGAAAAGAAAATAAAGAAAGAATAGCTCAGAGTAGGTTTCTCTGTGTGGTACGACTGGGTAAAGCACAGGCCAGGCTCAAGTCTGGAAAATCATGGTCACACGAGTGGAAAAGAAAAGAACACCACGAAAACCAACATAAACAATCTGTAATTGAGAGAATGATTCTGTCTCTGCTACTCCCTCTGTGTTTGGGCACCAGTGAGATGTCGGTCATCATCACGTCTGGCACCAAAGAGTTATTGATCGCTACCTTCAACTGCATGTACCAGACACCAGTGGTTTATTTATGGCCAAAAATATTACCCTTCTGGCAATAACATCAAAGACCTGGTAAAAAACATGGATAGTAAAGACGTAGCATAACAATAAGTTTAGATTTTGATTAGTGTAGTAGATCTGTGCAATATAACTTCCCTGACTTCACTGCACTTAGAGGTTTCTATCATGTAGATTTAAATCTGAAGTGACAGACTGTATCATGAGAAAGACAGCTAAAAGAAGCCAAATTTAGATGTCACAAATTCAGAAAACATCGAAGAGATTGGCAAGTGCTTCACCAAACATTTATGTTAAGCAGGAATTATTGTTCTAATTACATCTTAAAGCCAATAAATAAATAACCATCTTTTTAAATGGTTACTCATCTCCTCCTAGCATTTATTTTTCATTTTTTAAAGCAAAGCATATCAGTACAAAGTATTAATCTCTCAAATAAGTCCGCTTTATGAAACACTACTACAAAAACATAATTAATCATAATTAACCACAAAATAATTAGGTCTCAGACCTGCTCTTTGCACTTTAGTGGGATTTTTTAAATAATTATCAGTCGTGGCACTGAATTTAACAGGTAACTACACAAAGTGTGTGGGTTTGCTACAAGGTACCAGAGCTTGCTTTAAGTCAGAACAAATGACCACGACTGAAGAAAACTAATCCCAAGTTAGTTTTAATTATAACTAACATTATAATTTGGACACAACAAATGCTCCAATATTTGTAACTGATTCCATCCAAAGTACTTCCCCACTTTTTTGATAAGTGACCAAAAGTCTTTCCTCATCTATTTAAGTTTTCAACTGTAAAAATCTCAAAATACTTTTGGAAAGGGAAAACATCTTCCCCATCTTATGAGTTAAGCAACTACTCCAAGAGCAAAGGCCAAGCAGCTCAAATAGCTTAAAATTAGGCCCTTAGGGTTAGCAAAAAAGAAGCAGTTACATCTACTGACAAATACATTTTCATGGTATGAACAGATCACCCATGCTTTAGTATCAGGTCTTTCAAAGTGCTGGTGCTCAGGTTTTGCTGGCATTTTTGGACAGCAGGTTCCCGCCCTGCCTTGCTCTGTAACATGCACAACAGTAGAATAAATGTGGTTCTTTAACTGATCACATCAGGAACTGGACAACAGCTCAGGAGCATCTCCCAAAGGCTGGTGCAAAAGAATCAGCCTCAATTCTCCAGAACCCACACAGGAATGATACAGACATGCTCTATTTCTTTTTAGTAGATACCTTCTCACTTTAATTTGCAGATAAATATTTTCGAGAAGCAGCTCAGAGAAGGCTTAAGACTCCTTCTCTAAGGTGTCTAGAACTTATTTCTGATGAAGTAAAAATAATACGCCCTTTACTTTTCATAGACACAGAATCACAGTATCCCACACAACAATGCTCATTGCTAACAAATTGCAGAAGTGAAGCTAAAGCTCAAACATAAGCCAAAAGCATCATGAGCACTGTTAGAGGAGCTTTTGGAGCATAGAAATAACCAGAGCAATTTTACTTAGACTCTACTACAAATACCAGTTTGTAGATCTGATTTCAAAAATAAAGCAAGACTGCACGTCTAAGCTGGACTTGTTACTTTAACTGCGATAAGTCACGACGTGAACTATCGTGCAAGGTGTTTCTGAGAGCTTTCCCGGTACTATGAAAATCAACCTGATGAGACTGAGCTTTCATTTAATGCTCTGCAGGACCTTTAGCTGTAATTGTCCTTATCCAAAAGGCTGTGGATTCATCATGCAGACTTATTAAACTGAAGTCTTCAAGCAGCATTGACAGTGATGACAACAGTTCTACTAGCTGAAAAGCCTCAAACAAATGCCATAATTTAGTAGTGTCTCCATTATCCTTCCCTGTGTTACTAAGTTATACCTAACAAAGGTTACAGACACGAAAGAGACCCTACACATCTGCTAAAGCTGCCATCTAGGATTTTCACATCTTTATTATTCTATTTTCAGGTAAATATCACTGTAGAAGTCAGAAGACTAGAGAAAATATGATTCTTTATTGTTTGTCTCTCCAAAAGTGTGCAAATATTACCTCACTTACACATAACTCCACTGTGTGTTGCCTTTACAGCAAAGGAGGGTACTCCATGCAAGCTGTTATTACGATTAAGTACAGTACTATCCAAAGTTGCAGGGTAGAAGCCATATAGTTTTTGGTAAATACACAAAAAACAACTTTTTTTTTTTTTTAGATCTCTAACCTGGAATCAAAACCTTCAGCTGATTCTTGCTCTGCTACTGACCTTTTAACTGAGGTTAAGCAATCACTTTTGTTCCACTTTTGTTCATCTCAGTTACCTCATCTGTAAAAGGGTGAGAGTCATAGAGTCTTTCACTCCATTTCACAATGTTTCTGACATCTATATATAAAGAGGCCTTTCAAGGAGTATTGTTACTATGAAATATACATTAAGTATGATTCAACATTGGTCTATTTGTCATTGCATTAACAACACTTGCTCTATCAGTCTAGAAGAAAAGAAACTAATGTTTTTATTTCTAAATAATTACTTTACTTTCTTTCTTTGTTTAGGGATAAAATATAACATGGGATTCCAGCAACCAAAAAAAGTAAGTTTTCAGAAGTACATAAAGAAAATTGTACCCATATTCTGAGTATGGAGTACAGATAGAGATGGCTCAGATAAGGCCACTGCACCAGAGGTGAAGCACTGAAAGGGAACGATGCATCAAAAGCTTAGCCATGAAAATGCAAATTTTCCTTTTAAAATAGGAACTTGATAAGCTATGCAACTTTAGTTTTATGAGTTTTTTCCTAGACTGGATATTACTAAAAGATACTCTAAACTCTGCATATATTAATATTCTGTATGAAATGACACTGATCAAATGAACGTCTTGAGAGCCACCTAAAAACAGGCTAACGGAAAATTCTGGTGAAATTCCTCCACCTAGTGGCTGTCAGGCTGCACGGGGCTGCCTCGAGCCCACAGTTCAAGGACAGGAGCGAGCCGTGCAAAGGACCAGCCGTGCAGCTGCCGGCTGCTCCCAGATGCCATCGCCTGCTCAGATGAGTGAGATGGGATTGGCAGCTCCTCTGCAGCTCCAGCCTGACCTTCTGCATCGAGGGTTACACTGACAGAAGACATTCAAGTTTCCCAAAAACTCCAGGGTCATCATCAGCATCATTAAAGGTCTGGAATTCTAGGAAGCCTGAATTTGATAACCTTTAAATATCAGCCATGTCATGAGTAAACAGGATTGAGTTACAGCCAGTCTTGTAAAGGGTAATATTTAGAAATGCATCTGATATTTACAAAGGCAAACACACTTTTGACTACAGAAACAACCTCTGAAGATGAGAGTACAACAGTCACTCCCAACAACTGAATAGTGTTTTCCGTAACAAATTATCAGTTGGTTTCCCAGTCTGCACACCACATACCACCGTCACTACCAGAGCATCCAATATGAGAAACCTGAATTCTGCAAGTGTCCTAAAACTTGTGTTTAATACTGATCTGTTGTGTTCAAGTTTTGTATAATAATTATCAATTTAAGCAAGTCGCCTACAAAATACAATTTGATGTTTTTGTTCTTTTGTCACCGATGTTTTTGTAACGAATTCTGAATCTCTTTTCCGAGACTTTTTTATTCTCTGACCCTTAAACAAGAATGTGACAAGATAAAACCTCCATGACAGAACAAGTTTGTTACCTATCACATTGCTTTTTTCAGACAACAAAGACTTGTAAAATTGATTAAGATTTAATCTGCCACCTGAAAGAGCATGACTCTTCCAATCCCCAACTGTACGCCTTAAAATTCAGACAGTATCTTATTTTTAAGCCAGTTTTAAATACTTTTGCGGAAACACTGAAAATCAAAAATTAAAATTTAAATTTATAAACCCTCTAAATAACCACTAAGTATTTTGGGTCAGCAATAAACATTCTGCAACTACATATGCTCCTCTGTAGAAATACTCTGTGGTGGTTCAGATGCCACTCTGATCCAGGTGACCTCAAAATGGGATGACACATAGTGAACAGAACAGTGACCAGAACTTAATTTTAATCTTAGAGGCATAGACAGGATTTAATTCAGCTACTTTGAAAAGCAAGAAGTAATGGAGCACACCTGGGCTGTATGCCAGAAGTATCAACAGAGAGATCCCTCAATGAGAAAGAGCAAGTCCCAGAAACCCTTACCCACAGACCTGCTTTACTTATTCAGTTTTCACAGACCTAATCCCAGCTGCAGCTTCATTCCCACCCCTTACTGCTTCTCATCCAGTCTCAATCGCTCTGCTCCCAGGCTCAGCTCACTCAAGCCTCCCTCCCTTCATTCTGCTCTCACCAAACCCACCTTTTGTGTGACAAAACTCCATGTTTTCACTGACATCCTTCCTGCTTCTCTCTGCCCACACTCACATCTCACTCCGCCTTACAAACTCTACAAACCCCCCTCCCTTCCCTGTCGGGCTTCACTCTGTGCCAAATTGTCCTCACTGCAAAGAGGTGGTGGTGGGAATCGCGCAACCCAAACAAACAAACCCTTCAGTTTGTGTGACAACAGGGGCAGTCTGGAATGATTAAGCAAGTCCTCAAAATACTCAGATACCTTTTTGTAGAAATTTCAACAACACATCTAAGACAAAAGTATCTGTCAAAGTCTGGGTACATCACCTAAAATACAGTAATACCAATACAGTTAAACCCAAATAGGAACTGGAATTCACTGGAAATTTAGTTCAGGTTCATGTCAGCCTTTGAGTTTCACATAAGCACAGAACAAAGTGACAAGAGAAGAGCCCGTACCACAGTGCAGCGCTGAGGGCTTTGTGGCAATGCGTTTTGTTGTACAGTTCTAAAAGTTACAAAAGATCCACGTGAAGTGGTGCGAGCTGTAAGTAGTGACAATCTCTGATTTACTAATATCTTTAATCTGTTTTTCCTCAGCAGGACTGTGTTTCCAGCCATAACCAGGATAGAAGATTAAGAAAAAATACTGCAGACAGAGTAGCAACAGTTAAGCAGAGTGATTCATTAGAGCCATCTGAAAGTGTGCCCACCAAGCTTCAAAGCACTGACAGAAGGCAAAGCAGCATCATGTTTGCTATGAAAGATCAACAGAAAGGTGAAGAAATTAATTCCATCAAGCTCCATAAACGCAGGAGGAGGTTTATAATTAAAAAGAGCCCAATTCTGATTTCCATGAACAGCTCCATTCTCAACCTGCCCACACTTAAATATGAGGATAGAAACAACAACAAGTGGAAAAGTCTCTATCAGATCCAAGGAGAAAGGAAGCGGATTATGAGGGAAACTTGTTCAAAATACAAGAGTAATAACAGAAGAATAATCACTCCTTATCATGTGTCTAGAATATTTGTAGAAGATAAATATAGAGTTTTATACTGTGAAGTACCAAAAGCCGGCTGCTCTAACTGGAAACGGGTGCTCATGGTGCTAAATGGGCTGGCCTCCTCCACAAAAGATATCCAGCACAACACAGTGCACTACGGAAACTACTTGAAACGGCTGGATGGGTTTGATCACAAGGGAATTTATCACAGGCTCAACACTTACACAAAGATGCTATTTATTCGTGAGCCTTTTGAAAAGCTGGTATCTGCATTTCGGGACAAGTTTGAACATCCAAACAACTACTACCACCCGGTTTTTGGAAAAGCCATCATTTCCAGATACCGTGTCAATGCCACCAAAGAAGCATTAAGGACAGGCTCTGGAGTCAAGTTTAAAGAGTTCATTCAATATCTCCTGGATGTACATAGGCCAGTGGGTATGGATATACACTGGGATCATGTCAATAGGCTTTGCAGCCCATGTTTAATAGACTATGACTTCGTTGGGAAATTTGAAAGTATGGAAGAAGATGCAAACTTTTTCTTGCACTTAATTGGTGCTCCACAAAATTTAACTTTCCCCAAGTTTAAAGATCGTCACTCCAATGAAGAAAGAACTACCACTAAAATTACACAACAGTATTTTGCACAGCTTTCTCCTTCTCAACGACAACAAAGCTATGACTTTTACTATATGGATTACTTGATGTTCAACTACTCAAAACCTTTCGAAGATTTATATTAATTTGAGAGTCGGGATATTTCCACAGTCGCATCAGTTGAATTGTGTAACAAATCCAGGTGGCATCTGTTTATATACACTTACCTGTTAGCAAACAATTGGTCGAAGAGCAGGGAAAAACCCAAAACAGAATATTAACAGATGTTTACACCTTCACCTTAACTGCCTCCTTTTTCAAATCATATTTTTTTCTATAATTTCTCCATACGAAATGTATGTACATATATGTGTAATATGTCAGGGCCCCCAAATAAAGCACAGAATTTTCCATGCTGGTGAGGCCTGTGTTTGCATTTGGGGGACAGTTTGAAACCAGGGAAACACAGCTGGCAATTCTAAAGTGCAGCCAGTATTTCAAGCTCTTTACTGCTCAGAAAATAAGTCTGAAAGTGATGGAGTAGCAAGAAAGAAAATACACTGACTAATATTTACAATTTGTTGAAATGCTCAAGGCATGAAGCCATACACTAAACAGGCCCTATGTGTTTGAAGGTGGATGTTGATTGCCGTTTCCTGATACCCATAAGTTATTTAGGGAGAAAAAGTCTAATCATACTTACACTGTTCATAAACACACTGGTGAAAACAACTAATACTTAATGACCATGTGAGAGCAGTATTAAACCAGATGTTGCAATTTGGAGCGAGGATGTGTTCTCCCCCTTCAATATTTCCCTTATGGCACGTTCATCTGCAAAAAGATAAAATGCAGGCGAACATTTGCATCTTTATAAGTGTTATTAAAATTCTTTTAATCCTTTGCATTAACATAAATCTCTGGTTTAATCTTCACAGTCACCAGGAATATCAAATCTTTCCATCATAATAACAAGCAAGAATAAATGCCACTTCCTGCCCAACAGGGTAGTTCTTTTCGTTGCTGCAAACAATTTGCACTTGCTTATTTTAGTAACAATTATATCTGACTTAAGATGCAAAAAATATTCCAGGTGTTTTAGTTCAATTTCTATGCTTGAGAGGACTTTCTCATCTCTACCAGAGTGTCTTGTGAGAATAAAATACTTGACATTCCACTAGTTACTGTCTCTAATCACAGAATACTCTGATTTGGAAGGGACCCACAAGAATTTTTAAGCCAAACTCTCAAATGAATGACCCATACAGGCATCAAACCCCCAACCTTGGCATTATTAGCAGCTTTGTAAATTTTCACTCAAATTCTGTATACAGAACCCTTGTTTACATGTCATTTATCCACTTGACATGATGATATTTAAGCTGTCCATACTGGAACAAGGATCAAACTCCATCACAGTGCCAAATCCGGACTCCCTGGCAACTTGTAGAGTTTATGTTTCACAACCAAGAATTCCACCACAACTGGCACTGTACAAATGTAAACACCTGAGAAACAATGCTTGTTTCAATCTGTTTCCAGGTTCAGATCCTCATACGGATAGCTTCATGCGTCACAAGCGTTGGCATTAGGGTTTCCTCAGAAACACCCAGTACATTTTCTGGGTTTTAAAAATTTTAATAGGGGAAAAAATTGTTTCAAAATACCTTGTAGTGAAAGCTTCAATGATAAATACTTTACATATCAAGTCTGACATCACATTTTCCATTTTTGTTCAGAGAAAAATTGGTTGCATTGGAAAAGTAATGTGGAACAGTTACCCTTCCCTGTCTGCCCAAGCTCCTCATCGCTGCCTTGCTGCTGCAGCAGCCCCCCACCCATCCCACTTTTCCACACACTCAAAGACTTGTTGATCTGCTCACATGACTGCAGAACAGCTTTTTAATTCAAAGCAATGTTTCTGCTAGTCTAGCTCAGATCAGCAGTAACAAGCTGGGGTCTATTAGCTTGGACTGCCCTGCCAACAGGCAGGCACAGCCAACAGCCTCTCTCAACAGGTCACAGACAGGAGCATCCTGAGGAAAACAAGGCACAGGAATCACTTCCTAATGCAGATGGAGCAGATTCTGATAGTGGTGGGAATTCTTAGGGGGTGGATTGGGGTGTGAGGAGTCATAGCCAAGACCACCACTAGGAATTTAAGTTAAGCCATAATGGTATTAAGTGGTCTGAGAAGTGATGGTGTTCTGGTTGATGCAACTGATGGTCTGTAGCTACAGAAATCAGTCACCAACACAAGGAGAGGATATATTGGGTATTGTAGGCCTCTTAGGTTTTTTCAGGGTCTGATCCTGCGAGCAGGTCAGTGTACCAGAGCTCAGTGTGCTGAGCTCATTCCAATCGGCAGGTGAACTTCCACCAGGAGAAGAATCTCAGCTCATCTTATTGCAGCACCATTGCAGCAAAGGGAACTTGCAGAGTCATGGGTCAGCTCTGTGAGGCAACCAGAATAAAGTTGGGCATCATTTGTATTCAGACCTCTGCTAGTTTTAGAGTGCTTTAAGGGTAAGATCGAGGGACTTAATCCTTCAGCTGGATTCACATCGAAGACCTGACTCTCCTTCCTCCTCCTGCCTCCTCCCAGTTCCTTTTCAGCTTAATCTACGCATCCACATAAATTCATACAGTCACATTTACATCTGAAAGGCTTGGTGCTTTCCCAGATCAGTAAGTGCTCACTGTATGAGTAGAAAAAAATACCAGCAATACCAGTGCAAAATTGCACTTCTGATTGTATCAAACCAGTGCTTTCCCTACCAATACCCCCTCCATATCTGTTTTAATTAATTCACAGTAAAAGGTAACAAGAGGGAAGTTACATTTTTAATCACAAATGAAGTTGAAGACTTTGACAGGGTTTATTTTGTCTGAGATAACAAGCCTTCTTTAAACAAAGACTGATTTGCATGTTTATAACAAGCTGTATATGGCACAGTAGTATCTGTTTTACAGTTTCTCAAGGAAGACAGAAGCATCCTTCTAATACTCACAGGTACTTAATGCTGGCCAGTTGCATTAATTTGGCTTTGTTACTTTCAGCTCCTATTCCCTGCTGAGTAGCAGAAACAAGGTAACAAGTGGTTTTAAAAGAATATTTCTAAAGATGCATTTTTAAAGCCAGAAGAAATGTAATATATTGAACAAAAAAAAATCCATGGCAGCAGACAAGTAAACTAATATTTTCATGTCAAGCAAAATTTTAAAGTAAAAAGCAATAATTTTGACAAGATTGTGGTAAGATTTCAGACTGCTTATTTCCCTTTGGATTATCTTGTCTTTTTTCCCCCCACATATGAAATCTTGTCATTTTCATTTCATTGCAATTGAATTTTCTCAGAGGTGTTCATTCTGAATTCATTCCCGTATTTTATCCTTCTCTTCATGGAGAAATATTTCATTTCTTATGGAAAGTGGAAATTAAAGACTGCACCAAAAAATCCTGTTTTCAAGCAAACAGTCTAGCTCAGAGGTCAGCCAAGGTAAATACTAGACAAAATAATTTTGTCAAGCCAATTGGTTTTTTAATTCTTCTTGATATATTTTAGGTAAGAGGTAAATTTCGTTACTACTGGACTGATTACTGACACGTGCTCCTAGCTCTTATTTTAAGTTTTTCAATATTTTTACTCCTGATCCTTTTCTGCCCTTCCCCTCTACTCACAACTCCTACTTACTATCTCAGAACTTTGCCCATCCTTGAGTTAGTAACTACAAATAGCTCAGGTACTGAGAGCAGCCCAACTGGCCCAGCATCTTCCCCACACAGAGGTTAAACAAACCTGCCTTCCAGCCTCATTCATCTGTGCTTAGCTTGCTTCCAGCACTGGGGACGCTTCACTTGATTCTATCTGGGGCAGCTCTCCATTATAACTGGTATATTGACAACTCCTAAAATCCGTATTTCCCACCTTGGGATTTTATGGTCAGCACATTAGGAGTAAAATGCTCACTGTATCAATTCAGAGGTAAGGACCCAGCTAAAGCAGCCACAGAAGGTGAGGTGTGAAGGCACACAAACACAACAGAAGAGAACCTCCCACCAAATATCCCAAAGTGGTCTAAAGCCTACAGCAGAAAATGGGATTAACACAGACACAAAAACAAATTGTGTAAACTAAGTGTACAGTTTATTATCTCCTTTTGCAGAGTCTGAAACTGAAGACAGCAATAATATTTTAATTAAGGGATAATTTAAGAATTTGATATTGGGATGCTCTGTAAGTGAAATTCATTAAGATCTAAGCAAAGTCGTGTTCTTGAGACCTTTGTGTACCCAAAAAAGTCATCCTTGCAATGTGCACAAATTGAGTGATGGTGATTTGCTGGTATTTTTATCATTTAAGTTCCCCCACTACAGTATCTACTTACCATGGCTGACCTTATACCAGAAGTGTCAGTTTGTGGGGGCTTATGCCTCCAAAACGAAAGGAATCAAGATATTAAAATGAGTTTTCTTAACTCCTTATGTCCATAACTTTTCAGAATTTCCATGATGGGGTTCCAATGCTTTCTTCCATAACAGTCACCAAAGTTTGATCACATCAGACTGCACAATGTCAAAAGAGAATATGAATTGAGGATAGGAATTCAATTTTTTTTTTTGCCACAATTTGGACTCAATGATCTCAGAGGTCTTTTGCAACTTAATTGATTCTGCAATTTGGTTTACTGGTTTACAGCTTATCTTATATAATGATTGAAGTAAAGGGTTTTTAAAGTTTTTCAATTGTAGGTACTGAATTCTGGTGATTCCCTTCCTCCCCTGCCTCATTTGAGCAACTTACTGAGAAAATCCACTCTTTGGATGATCAAACAGAATCTTCTTTGAGAGAGAGGGATACATAGAGTAAGGGAGAGGCGCATACCTGGACTGCATGTACTACGCTGTACATGAATTTAATCCCATTTCTTTGCACTACTTTTCCTGTTTGGGCAACACCATCACTGACAGCAAGAGCACACCTATGACAAATCCATGTACGATTATCTGCTTGGATACACCCAGATAAAGTACATAGGAAAAAACCCTATGCAAATAACATTATACATACCAAGGCACTTACAAACTTACAAATGCATGGAGGGAGATATAATGCCAAAAAAATTAATTGGAAAATGAGTTGAATGTATTTAAAACATATGCATTTTTTTCCACATAGTTGTTCTTAGTTTCTTTGTACAACAGTACAAATTAATTTGTCAGACAAACTCAAACGGCACCACATTACCAGGAATGAACAGATAAAAAGGGAACTTTCTTTTCTGATGTTGTTTCTCTTAACTATGGCTGCTTTCTTGATACAAGTTGCTGACACCGAGATGAAGGATGTTCTTTTCCTACCCCCAACAAGAAATCACAGAGGTAGCTGGGCATATTTGGAATACATTTTACAAATCCCAGCCTCACCATTTTAACTTCACTGACACTGGAACACATCTGCATGCAGCACCAGTTTGTTTTCAGAGCACAACATGAGAGACAAGGCTGAGCACAGCCTGTTTGAGCTGATACTGCTTCAAGGGATGATTGTCAGGTTGGCATTGTTATGTGTGGGGATTTCAAAGCCTCAGCATGCACCTGCACTCTCCTGAATAATGGCTTGGGAAGTGTCTCAAGCTTCATATGGCAAGATGCATGTAACTAATTTTTATCCAAAGACAACAGCCACTTAAAAGGACCAGCAATTTTCTTGGCTTATCTCTCTGGAACTTCACATGCAAGTCTTTAAACAGATATCTCTAATGTCTTCCAGCATGATTCTGCTGTAAAAAATCCACCACAGTCAAGAACAAGACACCTTTTTCCATTAGGTACTCTGATACTTACCAGTGGTAAGTCACTTTTGCCAAAATTTCTCAGAACTATCCATTCCAACAGAATGGTGCCCAGAATTAAACATGCTGTAAAGATTCACAATGGATTCGAGTTTTAAGAATGGCAGGCACTCACCTGTTCCACAGTTCAATTTAATCCTGGAATATGTGAAGGCATTATACACAGTGTATCACTTGAGCAGTAAGGGCAAGACAGCCTAGAACTGACAGAGAAGAGGAAGACAGACATGACTAAGCCTTGCTCACTGCCATCAAACTATTTGGGTAATATATTATGAAGCCATTGTGACACAGTTAGTTGTGTCTCATGCTAGAGAATAAGAGTGTTTGCTTTACCACAAGTCTAATAGAAACATTCAGCCTTGTAAAAATATTTTCTGGTCCGGTTTAAGGAAAAACTCCAAATATTTAGTTTAAAATGACACTTTGGGAAGTCCTATGCATACACACATGTCAGTGCACAACTAACTTGCACCTATAAGGACCATATGTAAATAACACCTTCTATGTGGATAAATCAAAATTTTAAGGGTCATTTTCCAGGCAGTTTGTGCCACGGTGACTTTTACAGAGTTAGACAAATAAGCTTGTTCAAATTCTGCCATCTGTTGCTGGTTTTACCACTAACTATTTTTTTTTTTTTTTAAACTGAAGACACATTTATCAGAATTGCGGCAGAGGTCAAGTTTTCCACTATGTACCTACTTTGCATGAGACCCAAATTCTTCTGTTTAAATTCAAGAATTACAGCAGTGCTGGCCCTATGTTTCACATTCAGCTTTATGGGATCTCTCTGGGTGATCTTTTCTAATAGTGCCCTCTTTTTTTCATGGAACTTAAAATTACACTGTCAAGTTAGGGAAAATGAAAGGGGCTTTCACAATCCAACTTCTCCACAGTTATTCTCCAATCTGGGAATCTTGTCCAGATTTATTTTCACTTAATATAGGAAATTTCCTCTCAGCATATCCAAACATAAGCATGTCACGAGCTGCAAAAGGTGTTAAGATTATGTTCAAGCAGAGAGAACAGCAGCATGGGAAGCAATGGCCTAAGGCGACTGCACTAAGAGCTTGTCCCAATCCATTAAACACTAGTGGAGGTGGCTTCTTTCCCAAGAAAGGAAAGCTCCAGGCTACAGTTCACCTTCAAATTCATAGATACAGACTAACATACATTATGATCACAAGAAAAAGTTATTTTATCTTTGTTTTAAGTGTGCATGCAGTCAGTATAACCCTTCCTATGTGCCATGATGGAGCCACAGACAAGTCATGTGAAGGTGATGCCAGCCCACATACAGATCCCTCCACTGAAGTCCACAGGGCACAGTTTTAGCTGTCTGTTCTGCAAAATGTCAAAGAGCTGACCTGTTTCTACAGTATTTGTTCACAACAATACTCCCACTCCTAGTAGTAGCCAGGTATGCTAACGCTCAGGGCAGGTAACTGGGAGCTTTGGCCTACGATTTGCCTGTTATCTGACTGGTTTGGGTCTCATCTAGAATTGCTCCACTTATCTTTCCCCATCTCCGGCAAGGAGGAAAATTCAGGAATGGTATAATATTTAGTGTTTTATACTACATTTTATTTACTGATCTCAAATTCATTTAATTCACCTATTGCAAAATATAACAGAAAGGAGTTTCCCCCACCAATGTTACCAGAATATTTTTTTCTTATTCATACTAGAAAAAAAAAAACAACAAACAAACAAAAAATAACCCCACCAATAAAACAGACAATGTGATAGAGCAAAAGGCTGCAATATTTATATTGTCTCACATTATATTTCTCCACTGAAATCCATACAGACATGAATCCTGCTCAAGTGACACACTGTGTACTCATCAAGGTGATACTGTCTTTATAAATCAGGCATACAGTGACCATTTCAGGCACTACGAAAAACACAGCAGACATAATATGAGATGGGCTATGAATCTGACAATTTATCCATGTTTATCCTTGAAAAAAGGGGGTTTATTTTTATTATCTAAAATAAATCTGAGAACTTCATTAGATCATCCCACCAAAATTGAATGTCAGGTTTATATATATTACAGTCTACAAAGCACACAGCAGCTGGTAATGATCAAAAACATTTTACCTTGGAGCTCATTCATAGTGAGTTTCAGAATTGACCGTTCAGAATAAAAACATACAGCTTATGAACACTCCAGAATGAACATGCGCAGAAGTAAAATCGATTTTAGAAAAATTGAGAAGATAAAAGGGTTGATAGTACACCCCATTTATCCCTTTTCTCCCCTGTCACAAGGAGCTGCTTCTCCCCCACTATTCACTGTTTTAAACTATGAGAAATAAGTAATACCCAGGATTACAGTAAAGACTGGTTTCAAATGCATTTTCCCATTCCCCACCTTCAATTCAGAAATCTGTTTCCTTGCAGCTATTCCTTGCCTTTTACAAGCAAAGTACTCTGAGGTAACACCTTCCAAAATCCTGAGCTTCCCAATCCCACTGGATTTGAAGGCATTGACTCGCCTGTTTCTGCAGTAAAAGGAAGTACTGACACAGCTATTTAAGGAGCTTTGTCCACTCACTGGCTTTGTATCAACCTGTGAGTGTCCAAATCTCAAAAGTAGCTGGCTCCTCTTTTCTTGTCTTCAATTCAGATATTATGTTGTAGCCTTGCAGATTATCTGCAACCAGAATGGTTTCAAACCAAATGGGTTTGTTTCTCATGTATCAAAATCTTCTATTCCTCCTGAAACATCCATAAAGAAATAGGGCTGGGGAGAAACTACACTGTCTGGTTTTAAATGGTCTGAATCTTCTCAGAACTTTTAAATGCTCCTGCATTTGGACTAACACCTACCTTTTGCAGGTTTAGCATGGGGCATAAATGTCAAATGATGCAAAACAGACAGGTCTGCTAGTGTCGAGAATCTAAGTCATAGTGTGGATTCATGTTCTCCCTGACAGCAATCAAAACCTGCAGATACACTCAGCCTCACTAATCCAAATCTGTGGAAGAAATGCTAATACAAATCCAAGTAGATTCATCCACACTTCAGTTCTGCCTTCATTGACTGTTTGATTGGTAATTAAGGCACATATTTGGTTCCAGAGATATAGAAAAAAACCCAAATCCCAAAGGAAGCAGTCGAATCTGAGCCCAAGGTTATTAATCATACTGCCTCTAATTGTATATAAAGTATCTTTACTTCCTCAAAAATGTTTTTTTTTTAATATTATGGGATTTAAATATGTCACAATATTCTGGATATCTTGATTAGATCTCCTTTAATATACTGCCTCTGAATAATTCGTAATTTATTTAACAGAAATGAAGAACTCTTACTAATCATTAAGATTAAGCAGAATTTTTAGCCTGACTAGACTAGCAACGAAAGTTGATAAGGGGATTTTTTTTTTCTTAAACAGTGCTTTTTACTGTCTTCTTGTAATTAAAGTTTCAACCAAGGTCCCATTAGGCTGACAGTGATCCCCCCTGTGAATCAGACAGACCCTCAAGTCTTCAAGTTTCCAGAGTAAAATCTCATTGGTGACTAGCATCTGGGAAGGGTTTGACTAAATCAAGCAAAAACTCAGTAAGATTAAAAGCCTAAAGAATTTTGCTCCTCATTGACATTTAAAATACTTTCTACACCATTCCCCTGATCCAGCCAGATCACACGTCCTCACAAAGCACCACACAGGTTACTTTAGCCTACCTTCCCTTGCAGTCAACCCTGTACAGGTGCCAATTTCATCTCAGGCAGCCAAAGTACACTAAAGCCCACTATAAATGCCCTCCCTCATTCAGTGGCCCCTCAGGATTAGGGCACAAAAATCAGCCCAGTAAAAGTCAGGGAGGACACAGAACCTGTGCCAAGCAGGAAGACAAGGGAGGGGAAGGGGGAGGGGAGGGGGGAGGGGAAAGGAGAAAGGGGAAGCCACACAGAATCCCTGAAGAGAGGAAGAACTGGCTTGGGAGAAGCACTGCAGGATCTGCCCAAGGTAGAATACACCACCCACACACTGCAGCTGGGCCAGGACTGGTCCTGCAGTGGAAGTACTTTGTAAGTATTCCTCACACCTACTGAAGCAGGGTAACATTCTTCTTTCTTTTATGGCTTCTATGCCCCTTACATCTTTGTAGTCCTTCCACAAGTGTCCCAGCTTTGGTAAAAGCCACCACAACTGTCCTCTAGCAAGAGCACTTCCAAATTTCCTTTCCAAACTATGGTGATACATGTTCTCCACAGGGCTTCCTCCATTTGTCACCTTCTGATCCTGGCTTTCACAGCTTCTCTTCTATGTTACCCTTACAGTTCCTGTAAGAGTCCCTCCCTCAGTCTTTCCCTCTCCCCTCAATCAATGTGCCAGATTGTAAGACCCAATTCAGGCTTTCAGACTCTCTCCTTCATGGTAAAGATACTTTAGAACTGACTGGGCACTGGTCTACTAGACTGCCCAAATCAACTTCCTCCATTCCCTGTTTATTTAGTTTCTCCCCCTTGCAGCTTCTCTGCAGCTAATAAGCACGGACATTTGCATATCTGTAAATAAGTATACCTTTGCCATCTTCCAAGTCATGCTCACACACCTTGAAGAAGTTCAACTTAAAACCCTTCTTCCTAATACTTGTTTCTCTCCACAAATCCAGAAGATTAGCCCACAAACTCTGAGTGGGCCAGAAGGGCAGATCTACTGAAAGGCTAAATGGATAATCAGAGCCTCAAACTCGCAGCAGAGACAAGGTCAATCTTGTCAAGGTCTTTAATACAGTTAAAGACAGCTGTACAGTCAATCCAGAGGTACTGGTAAGCAAAGCCAGAGGCTTTTTCTTTAAGAAAGGGATCCCCAAATGTAGGCAATGAAAGTCTTTCTGTTACCTTATTTATGCATAACAGCTCAGTGC
>VZTA01002229.1:116530-131547 GCA_013398855.1 Mohoua ochrocephala | reverse complement strand
TTTTTTTTTTTTTGAGCTTTTACCAAATGCACCTCAAAACAACCACTAATTCTGATCAAGGACTGCTCTCAAATAAGCATTAAAATAAAAAAGTCAGTATGCATTTTACCATATCATAACAGTGTGAGATCTTATCTTTACCATAAAACAGAAACAAGGCTGTATAAGGCATTTGATCACCTGAAGAGTTCACCAATCCCAGTATTGCGTGTTAGTATTTTCAGCTCCAAAGAACTGAAAAAAATAATAGCATTGTAGCACAGCCAGTCAAGGCAAAGGGAAAGCAAATCAAAGCACCAAATGGGGAAGAGGTAGAAATCCATACATTCCAACTCTGCATTCAAAGTTAACTTCCTGCTTAGAGAAAGGTTTTCCCTTTCATTCCCTTCTGAAGCATTCAATATAGCTTAGTGCCAAAGGCAAGATTTCATATTCACTAGAAGAAAAATTCTGATGTTCTGTGCGAAGTCTCATGCAGCTTGTCCCAATATGTTTCTCTGCATCCTACTGCTTGCCTGTAGCCTTAAAGAATAAGGGCCTTTTTATTACACAGGTGATCTGGTGACAGAAAAGTATAAACTATTCATGTAAAACACCTTGCTGGGGTTTGCTGAAGACTTCCATGTTCCAGTTTTGGAGAAGATAAGGTATTTCATTGGAAGAAGATGGATTTTAAGATCTAATTAAGTTCCTTAATCAAAAGCATTTAAGTTATGATACTTTGTGCTGCAGGTACTTAATAGAGCTATTAACCAAGAAAAGAAATTATTATTATTACTATTATTAAATGCAGCCTGTTCTCTCAGAAAGAAGTGAAAGAAAGATGCTGCCGTCTTTTACAAGTACAATGCCAAGCACAAAAAGCTTAAGTAACTCTTGATCACATAGTGCTGAACTGCTTCAAAAATCAAGTTACTACAGCCAGGATCATTTGAATTAGAACTGTTAACGTAGTAAAAAGGTGAACAATTCAATTAGTTCTTCAAAGGTAAAAATTGTCGCAGCGAAGTTTGTCCGAGATGAAAAGTCCCAAACATATCTGGGGGCACCAAGGCCACCCCAGCAAGAAACTCTTTGTTTCTCTGTGGCCAGAATAACAATCTGAAGAAGTGTCATAGTCCCCTGCCATCTCCCAAAGAGCAGCAGTTCTTACGCACCACACAGCACTTCATACAGTCTCAGGGAAACTGTCAGAGACACATTGCAAATGACACAGATGGTGCCACTTGAAGAATGAATTTATTGCAAATGAGAAAATGGTCACAGAAATCAGGTATCCGAGCTATTGCTTGAACTTGAACTGTCACTAATCCTTTCCAGGACACTATAAATGGATGCACTGGAAGTTTCTTGGAGTTTTCTATAACTTGAGAATCAACACTTCATATGAGACAGAGTAAGAGTACCGGTAAATAACCAAAACAGCAACACAGTACATTCCAGTAGAAAGACACCTAGGAGCCAGATCCAATTGACCACTACTGTTTCCAAGTACCCCATAAATACATTTTAGAATGGTGAGAAAGAACAAAGCAAACTTTCACATTACTCAGTACAAGGTACCTACTCAGTCCTCTGGAATACATCTCTCAAAATGCATCTTCATTACCTACTGCAACTTTTTATTTTTCTGTCATTCAACCTTATGAACCAAAAGGCCCACTTGAAATGAGAACAGGAAAATGCACCTGACAAATTAAGATATTTTATTTATCAATAGAAAACTTACCACATTTTATGATAGGAACTACCTTGGCATGCTGTTCTTTCACTTCCAGTTAATTTTTGCCATACTCTTCAGGATCTCTTCCTTTACCTAGTTGTTTCCCCACACTCATAGATTATTTAAATATCTGTCTAGGAAGAGGTGGTCTTTTCCTTAGAAAACTGGAAACATTCGTTTGCATCTTAAGCAATAGTGATCTCAAGTTTATTAAGGGGAGGAGGGGGGGAGCAGGGAAAGGAACTTTTTATAAGCTTTCTCATTGGTTTTGAAAAATCTGGCAGCTGCCCAAGAGGAAAATATTGTCCCAATAATAGAGGCTGTGCTGCTGAAAAATGTCATTTCTAAAACTGTTGATCATTAGCGAAATACCATAGATCAGGATCTTTTTAACCAGAAGCACTAGAATAACTTGAGAGGGTGACTGAAGTCAGTGAACAGTTTTCCCCATAATTACTGAAAAATGAAACTAATTTCTTTTCACCCTGAACAGCTTTCACCTCTTGCCAGAGGCATTAATGTAGAATAGGGATGTTAATAATGAGGGTAGTAGGAACGAGAAGTGTTTTAAGATTTAAAGGCTGAGTTTTTAATGGTGTTCGTGTGTAGCGTGGCATGCCATATAATTAATGCAACTCCTTTTTACCAATTCAAAAATGTGTACTTCTCTTCACAGAGCTGCAGTTCTGACACTATTTAGAGCAACTCTTGGCCCTTTCGAATGCTCTCTTATCTCAGATCATTAAGTGCTTTGGGTGACACTATAGTAATGCAACTTACTTTCGTTTTGTAAGGTCTTTAATTTCCAAATATAATATAGCTAAAACTGTAGGATGGTTTATGCTCTCAGCACCCCACCTGATAAATAAGAAGACTGGCAAAGTATTCAGTAGAAATGAACACAGCAAATCTTTCCTACCTTTCTCCAAGCACTGCCTATGTTTCTTGTGCTGCTCTCACAATTGCAATCACCCTCATTCCAACTTTAAGAAAACTAGCTTGGGTATGAGCAACAAAACCGGAGCAGAACAAGGCACTATCACAGAATGACAAATTGTGCAACATTCTTGGACTGCTCACACTGAAAGCCAGGCAGCTCAGAGGTACCTGTAACCTGCAGCAGCTACATGAAAGTTATCAAGGAATCCCCATCCTTGTCACACCTTTCCTACAGTTCATGTACATTCAGACCTGCATAAAGACTGACAGTTTTGCTGTTACTCTGTTGAAATTCAACTGATTTGAATCACAGCAAGCCTAACACCCTCACAAGTTTTCTTGGGAAAAAAAAAGAAACAAAAAACCAAAACATCAGCACATGCGCCACCTGAAAGACCCAATTTTCAACATTACTCTAAAGCCAGATTTGAGCAAAAAATCTTTTTCCTTCTTTTTTTTTTTTTTTTTTTTCCTTTGGTTTAGGGTGAGGGGGAAAAAGCATGCTAACAACTTATTCATAGCTATATTCCACAGGCAAATTTAGATTAATGACCAGCCAGGCAGTCTTCGCCCTTTGACCCTCAGTTATTCCCTTTGCTCCAGTTCCCAGAAAGTTCAGGAGAGCCTACACAGTAACTGAAGAATGTAATCTTTTGTGGCTTTTAATCAAAGAACTAATACTGTTGCACAGCTTTAAAATTCACACATCTATGACTACATTATTTCAAAAGACGAAAGTATTCTTTGTTAGTGATGACAGTCTTGCCACTGTCTGCTGCCCTGATCTCACATACTCACTGTAGACTTTACTCTCAAAGTATTTTTAAAATACAGGAATGTTTTCATGCACTGTTTAAACATTGTCCTATCAATAGAAATAGCCTGAGCTTGACTTCATGACATTGGATGACAGGAGAGAAAAAAACTCAAAAAATAAACTCATCCCATTCTTGGGAATGTAAACATGTTGTAAAACACCAGCACCAAATCCCTAAACATCTAGTACAGAGCGAGGCCAGCAGGGCAAGGTTTCTATAACTCAGCTAGGAGCTTCCCCTTTGCCATGGACTTTTTCTCAGTCATTTAAATAAAAGGAACCCACAAACGTCTATTCTGTATCCTCTGTATGTGATAACATTTCCATGAATAGCACAAATTGATGGGGAAGGTGCCTTCTCTAATTACTCACTGTGAAAGCAAAGAGTCCAAACTGGAATTCATGATCAGCTTAAATAATAATCGGTCTAATGACTAGGTTGGCAACAGACAGAAGCTTGAAGGAACAGGATGAGTTGCTGCAGGGTTATCACGGGGGAAGCTGTTGCTTGTGAGCCAGGAGCTGTTGAAAATTCTCCTTCTAGAGTTTGAAGAGATTTGCAGTGGAGGATCACAGAGATCCAACACCAATTGAAAGAGTTATAGATAATTTTGTAGCAATGCACTTTCCATACACAAGCAGCCAGAGGATGCAACATCCCCAAAGAGGCCAGATAAATTTACAAAGATCACCCCCATAGGAGAGGAGACTGCAAACATTTTTAATGTACCACAGCAGCGTGAAAGACAAAGACGGAAGAATGAAAACCTACATTGTGAAGATGTCACCCTTAAGATTTATACAAATATTAAATTGTGAAGGTGACAAATAGAGCAAAAAGAATGAGCGACTGCTTTCAAATAGATAAACAAGCAGAGGCTCACATGGGGTAAATCCAATTGGTTTCTGCTTCATGATGATTCATGGCTCTAAAGACACATATAGAGCCATATTCACAACCCTGGCAATGCCCAACCCTGATAATGCCCGTGGCATGGAGAAGCCCTCCCCACCTTTGCTCCAAAACACATTTGCTCTTTGCCTATTGCTTCTTGTAAAAGATGCATAAGTTTTCTTTGCCATTTCTGGCAGTGGGTTTTACTGTATACAAATGCTAAGTTTTCCAGTTAACAAAAGATGGCACAGCTAAGAGTCAGTGATTTTTATCTTCAAAAGGCTCCTGATGCAGTAGGGACTGAATTCTATATACTTAAGGAACGCTGAAAAGGCTGTGGAAGCATTGCTGATCTTTGCACACATATACATCCAGTATAGCGGGACCCTGGGGACAGTGTTCAGCAGTGGTCTTCTGCATCACTCACTCTAAAATGGACAAGGGATGAGGGAGGAAAAAAGACGCCGTAGCAGCTCATTCATTTAATTTGTATTGCATGCCTTTTTAATCCTTCTCTGGCTTTGCCTCTACATTAGCTAGCTAGCTAACCTCACCACGACCTCTCAAAAGCACAGGCCTGAATCCTGCTCCATTCCATCTTACTCACTTTTCACCAGTACACATTATATTGAAAAGCCCAGGCCTTCTTGTGCTGAAGTCAAACTTCATTTAGCTATTTTTCTCTGACAGCTGCAAACCACAACAAGCAGTGATGATATATTTAGGCTGTTGTCCAAAAATACCAGAAATGTCTTCTTCTTTTATATTGCTGAACCTCATGTTATGGTTTGAGCAAGACCACATCAAGCCACCGCAGAACCTCTTAGCATTCTCCAGCCATGAAACCAGTCCTACTGCAAAAGAACAGGGGGAACCTTCTCTCTGCATGGCATAACAAATGAGCATAACAGAAACCTTGCCATTTCCACCTCAGAACAGAGGTGAGATGAAGACGTGGCCGACAGCAGAGCTTCAGGAAAGGTAAATCAAAAACTACTCCTCTCCCAGGCCTAGGCCAGAAGTAGGAACAGAGCAGAGGGTGGTAGATGAGGGGTGAGGGCACAAAAGTTCTCTTTAGAGAGCTGTCACATTTAGATGACTGCTAGGAATTCTCAACAGACATGGCAGAGCCTAGGCAACCATTTGGAAAGGTCCTTTACTAAGAACACTAAATTACCACAATTTCCAAATAACTGCCAGCCCTGAATATTTTCTGAATTCACTTGCACAACTAGCTCACAACTGAGAAAAGCCCAGCAGCTCCCAGAGCCCATCAGTTTCTTGGGTAGATGGGGCTTAAGGGCAGGTACCACAGCACAGCTGGAGCTCTGTGAGGGGCTGCAGGAGACATTTATTCCTCCTGACACTGTAACTTACTGTGTCGGTCACAATGTTATCTGGGTCACCGCTACAAGTTTATGCGGCATCAACAGCAGCTCTGCTGGCAGGCTTCCCCTCGGAACCAACAGCGATGTAGTATTAGCATCCAGTCCTGATCACTGCAAAACTTAGATTACAATACCTAATCCAGGAGAAACTTCAGTTCCAGAAGAGAGAGGGAAATTATCAGTGAACAGTAGCATCATTAAACTGCATACTGGCTGTCAGACATCCAGCATGAGGATTGCGCTGCAGCTGGCAGTCCATCTTTGAGAGTAAACTCACTACATTTACTTGTTTGTTTTCCTCTCCCTCAATTTGCCTCATAAAGCAGTTGTGAAGCAGCAGAAGGGCCGTGCATTTTAACCTTCCCCTGCTGCAGCCCCACACAGGTTGTGTGGGTGCCGCTGCCTCTAAATCCGCAGCAGAGCCACAAGGGCCGCGGAGCCGGAGGGATGCGGTGCTCCTGTGCCGTTTCCATGGCAGTGCCGAGGCCTCGAGGCTGAAGCCCTGCTGTCTGTCTGCTCCCGCCCAGCTTGCAGGGAGAGAGTGAACGTGCCTTCCCAGGGCTGCATGGCTACTGCTTCTCCTTCCTTCAGAGCGCTCTCAACAGATCATTTCCATTGTCTTTGCCTTTTCCCCACATTCCCACTGTTGCTAATTAGGCTGGCACTCTGTGGAACCGACAATACTTGTGCTTACCCAATTAAGCAGGCGCACAGCAGAAGGTGGACTGTCTCCGCAGAAGCCAGGCATGACACTAGAAAGAGCTCGTCTCTCACGGTTTTTTCCAAGATGTTTTTTTCTTTCCCCATAGGAAAGATTAGGAATTAGGTGCACTCAGAATACAAAACCTAAACGATCTGAAACTTACGTTTCAGATTTTAGTATTTTTATTTCTTTTCATTTAATTAAATTAATTACTTTCGGGGTGTTGCTTCAGTCAAAAAAAAAAAAAAAAAAAAAAAAAAAAAAAAAGAAAGAAAGAAAGAAAAGGAAAAAAAGGTGCTATTTACAAAACCCCACACTGTATGACTTAGAGAAAAGTCCCAGAGTTGCTAATCAGGTGATTACAAATGTACCTGTAAAAACAAGCAACAGCCATCAAAAATTCACCTGGTGACCTTCACCCTCCCTCCCTGCTACCCCCAGGAGGAAAAAATTGTAACAACCGAAAAACATTCTTTCAAATACAAAATGCCCAACACTTGGGAAAGGAAACAAACAGGTATTTGCAAAAGTGACCTCCTGCCCTGCTCTCTAGGATGACATTAAAACAGGAATAAAGGCTCAGTGTCCAAATCTAGTTGTGATTAATACAGGATTCAAAGACAGAGAGAAGGAATTTAGTTACAAGGAAAATTGGCTGCTCTTTCATCTGAGCCTTTCTTCTTTTCAAGAAAAATATTTTACCTTAGAAGGGGAAGAAAAAAAAAGACAAATTTTGTGTCATTCCCTTTTCTTTCCTATGACAAGCTGTCACTTCTAGATATGGAAACCATATCACCATGTTGCTGGAGAGAATAAGTGGGGCACAATTTCTCCTTTCCTTTGATATGAACAAAGATTAAAGTAATAAAAAACTAAGAAGATGAGAGTGAAGGAAAAGCAGAATTTTTCAGCAGAGCTGATGTTATTTTAGTATGACATTCTATGAAGCAACAGTGGCATCCAGTGGTAAATTTCCATAAGCAAGTTTCACTAAGTTTTGGCTTAGATCAGTTTTTTGGTTTTTTGGGCAACAGGTTCTCGAGGAACCTTCCCCCTCTTCCTCCTACGTACACTACCAAAACAGCCACCATGCACCCAGTCATCCATAACAGTAATGAGGATCAAGCTATCAATTTTCTCAAAGGTTGTACATCATATCTGCATCGTCAGAAATTCCAGTCATTACTGAGAAACTGCAACATTGATACAAACACATTTTTAAATCATTCTTAGAGAAATAAAGGACATTTTTCTCCTGGTGCCCACAAGATTGCAGCGGACATAACTCTGTACTGTCCCTTTTTCAGTCCCCCTTCTCATTTTGTTTTTCTGCAAGGCAATATGATTGTTCTTTTCTCATTTAGTGACATTAAGATTATTTTCACTTTATGATATCTACTAAGTAGATGGCCTGGGCAAAAACAAAGGGCTTATAATTATAAGCATATACTACAGAAGAAAGTCCATTCAGTGAATTTATTATGGTATTTTCAGGCTGAGATCACATTTGCAATTAAGAAGGCACCTTGTGCTAGCACAAGCTCAGTATCATTGTCAGTTATAATTTGGTAAGAAGAACTGTCTCCTCACCAACACAGAGCTGAGAACTAAAACTTGTCAGTCTGGCTCTCAGGTCAATCAAAACTTCTGGTCTGAGGTTTTGTTTTTTTTTAAATATCTCTAGAGATCTTTTAAAAGAATCACCCTCAACATCACTAAAAATTATGTTTTTCACTTAAATTTCCAAAAGAATTAAACTAGAGTATCTTCTCCTTTCTAATGGGAAAATTCCTCTATCTGCACACCCCAAATTAACCTTCAGAAAGCTGTTGACTTATACAATGAGGTTCTCTGAAGGAAAGCATTAGGTTTGTTTCCCTCCCAGCATGATAAAACATAAAACATCTCATGAAGAAACTGAAGCTTGGCCTGCATCCAGTCTTCATATGACAACACAGTAACAGATTTAACTGATTTTTAATTGATGTGGTTCCACAAGTATGAGAGTGCCTACACAATCTATCCCAAGAAATACAGACAGAAAAGGATAATTACTGCCACACTGCTAAAGAGGAGGGGGTGGATTAGGAAGGAAGTGTTCAACACTGAACTGAACTGCACTACAGTGTACCAGCAAACTCTCTGCCACAGGCCTTCTACTCAAACCCATTTGGATTTTCCAAACCCCTGCCCACCAGAAGTAGAGCAGAACAATTCACTCTTTGGAGTAAACAATGTATTTTATTCATCATGGTATCAAAATACCAGAGTTCATGAATATCATCCATTTGGGACCCCAACGACGAGGTGACCTGAGAAACAGGTTACTCAGACATGCTGCTTTTAAATGCCTGATGTGGCTGACCAAGAAGCCAATGACCTGAGATGGGTCCATCCCATTGCAGGCTAGCATTGAAATGCTGGATCTGTGGGTTTAGGTATTCGCTAACTTGTTTCCCTGCTTGAACTGGGCAGTTCCCAAAAAGCATTATTTTTGTGCAAGCAGGCTAAAACTTGCAAATAGAGCCTGCCCCCAAAGCAGGAAAAGGATTCAGAACTCTTATAATATATTGTTCCAGCAAGTGAGATGCTAACATTAAAAATAGAAGAAAAATGCATAAAGAAACAAAAGAAGCTCAAGATTTATTGCCTTCTGATGAAGGGGGAAATCCCACATGATTGGGGCGGGCAGTTATGCACAGGAGATGAGCCTGAACTACAAAGCAGAACTACGACTGAACTTGTGCTATGCTTGGGATAAAGCAATCTTTCAGTAGCAAAGTTGTAACACAGAAAAATATCAGACTGACATGGGATGATCAACATCCTATGGAATTAAACCTCAGAGGAATCAGGTATTTTAAAGCAGAGCTGAAAGATTAAGATGAATTCTCTTTTTTTTTTTTTTTCCCCGAGCCCTTGAGCTGAGCTAGGCGATTCCTGAACATCCTTAATACATAGAGCTCCCAATGAATTGCAGACTCTTTTTCCACAACACACTTTGGAAATAAATACAATAAAGCAAGATCTCTGCAGCTCTGAGCCCACCCTGATTTTATGCAAGTTCTAACTCTAGCAATGTGACACCAAGCAAAAGGTAACTCCAGTTCCCCCCCATCCCCCAACTTCTCCTACAGAGTTCCTCCCCTTCTTCTCCTCCCTCATGCAATACGAAACTATTCCCACACTCTGCAGAAGAGCCTGCCCACCATCACCAGCTCTAAGGGAGCAGAACCCAAACAGGGGCTCCAATGCTGGGCTCCTCCAATTGCATCTCCAAGCCAGTGTCAGACCAGTATCTCCCAGAACAGCAACATCAAATGATCCTGATAATTTGGGACTTGCACCTGGAAGCAGTATTACGGAAGACTCAGTAAAGAACTCAAGCATCAAAAAACCTGCTAGGATATTCATCATGTTACTTAGATGACATTTTTCTGAAAAAATACTTTGATACCCAAAGGTAGCTAAACCTGTACCGTATTAATTTATTTTTAGTGTAGATTAAGAGTTTGGGGGAGGAACTTAACAAAATAAGCTTTCTTTGGTAGCTTAGAAGAGATCACTATTCATTAAGAACATAATCATCTTGCCATGTATACTGGTTTGGACAATATGAACTGTGAGATCACAAAATATGTCACTCATCTGGATTTCATCTCCAGCAGTGGTTTCAAACATCATATAATGCATTTTTGTGCCAAATAATCCCATTTATCACTAATGGATCTCTTGCTCCTGATACCATCTTTCCACCAGATGTCACACTTCCCCTTTACCTCGTAACTCCCTCCAAACCTCTCAATATAACCCTGTACACAGATGCACTTGCTCTTTTGCTGACCACTTCCACATTCTATCCTTAATTAAATGTTAGTCCTTCTATTTGGTTTGCAGTAATAACATTGCATAAACACCAAAACATGTAACTTGTGCAGTTAAGTTCAAGACCTCACTTATATACTGGCATTTATGCTCTCATAAATTGAAAAAATCTGCATTGTTCTATTATGGCCCAAACCCCACACATTTGTATACATCAAGAGGTTATTTAAAATGACAAAAAATTCTTTTCCTAATGCCCATTTTTAAACAGCATCATTCTTAGGGGTCTTATTTTTCAGGCCTCTCAACACTCTAGATTAACTAGAGAAAAAAATCCATTCACATTGACCAAATGCACGAAACAGAAGCATTATTTTCAAACCCAAATGCCTAAGTCCCAGCACTAAATAGCTGTTTTATGATACAATTTAACACATGAAAAAATGGGGGGTTTAAGTCAGTAATACTTTAAGCATAAGAGCAAAGTTTGGTCCAGCCCTGCCACCTTCTGAGACGGTTTATTTTACTTTACTATTTCTAACTGCTGTGTCAGAAGTAACCCATTAGCATTAGCTGTCTTTAGAGTCTGCAGCCATCCTCCTGTTTTGATAAATGAAATGTTAATGTATTATTCTAGAAAACAATCCATGAAAAGCTACAATTTCGAACATGGCATTACCTCAGCTTCAGAGTAAGCAATCACACTAGACTGCAATGGTTTAGTTTATAGATTTATACAATTCCTTTCCTGTCCTTTGACAATGACCTATTTTTAGACACACATCACACTGAGTGGGTATGTCACTTGATAGAATACCATCCTGAAGATTCAAGTCTGTCATAAATAAATATGTAAGACAAACTGGTACGTACAAGTTGCCTCTGAGACCTGCTTTCAAGTCCATTCCAGAATGCAGTGAATGAAAATCATTTCAAATGAATGTCTGCTGGTCTCTGCCATGTTTCTTCTCTGAGAATTGCACATCACAACACAGTCAAGCATTTCCAAACAGACAGCTCTAAGAAGGGACAGAGGAAGACAGAAAGGAAACCTTCCACTAACCAGGTGCAACCCTTTCCCAGCTCTCCCCCTTGCTGCCTCTTAGTGGGGAAAGGTCTCTATTGAGACTCAGCTGATGCATCTATTCTGCAGAAGGAAAAATTGCCACTTAATTAGAAAAACAAACAAACAATAGCAAGACAACTTGCAATAAGTATTATTCTGAGGAGACAGCAGTTGGGTTTTGGGGGTTTTGTTGTTGATATTTTTGTTGGTTTTTAACTCCGCCTAGGAAGTATCGCCTAGCAACAATGGGAGAACCCTTCTAACAAAATGAATCATGCAGGTATTGGCTGTTTATTCCCATGAAGGGCTGTGTTTCCACCCTGTCAAATGACATCGAGGCCATGTTGCCGGAGGCATTGGGAGTTTTGACCTCTAAAAGGCAATTTTCTCACTGTCTGCTCAGAAATGTAACATTTTTCATATTGAAGGCTTTTATATCATATCTTGTAGGTTTCAGATCTATAAATAACATACTAAAATTCTCCAACACAATAAAGCACAGCTATTATCTTTAGCTATTAACACTGTAAACATTAAATATCACAAAGTTAGCACTCTATTAGCATAACCATCAGGCACCACAAAAAAAAAAAAAAAAAAAAGAGAGATGCAAACCACATTAAATTGCATGACCATGTTTAATAGAAATGAACAGAGGCCAGAACTTGGTTCGTACAAGTCCTGAATTTCAGAAAGAAAATATCCACTAGATCACCAGTTACCCATGCAAGATTAACTTTGGGTTTCCTTGCTCAAGTAAGCCCTCCCTTAATTTCTTAATGGAGCTATTACAAAGAAGAGTTTTAAGTTACAGGATGGACTAACAGTATGTAAACAGAAAATCTAAGACCTATTATTTGCATAGAATGCAGAAGTATAATGCTCACCAATGAATGGGCATGTACAGTGTGTGCGTCCCCTCCCAAATTAATTCTTATTAACAGCTTCCTATATTTTAATTGCAGCAGCTCTACTAAAAGCAAAGTGAGCCAGTGAGCTTTGGTCCTAAAATTATTGCTTTCTCAGTTGCTCTGCAAAGGATGAAATGCAGCTTGTGACAACTGAATTTATCCAACAGAGTTAACTACAGCCTTGTACACCAATATTATGTTTTTCAAGTAAGGAGACAGTGAGGAGTCTCGCAACACTACAAGCCTGTTCTGCTAACTGCACCGTTCGATACCATCAGGGGGTTTGTTTTCCTGCTTTTGCCCACATTAAAAGAGTCATCAAATCTTTAAGAGAATCACCATTTGCAAGCCATGGAAAGGCAAGCAGGTTGTCCCTGAGAACATCAGCATTTTCACAAAATTATTCTGTCTTGGGGGTGATGGTTGATCAAAAACTCACCATGAGCCAGCAGCGAGTGCTCACAGCCAGAAAGCCAGGCAATCCTGAGCTGCATCCAGAGGAGTGTGGCCAGAAGGTCAAAGGAGGTGATTCTCCCCCCTCCTACTCTGCTCTTGTGAGACCCCACTGGCAGTGCTGCACCCAGTTCTGGTGTTCCCAACACAAGAAGGACATGGAACTGTTGCAGGAAGTCCAGAGGACTGGGGCACGTCCTCTATGAGAAAGTTGGGGCTGTTCAGCCCGGAGAAGAGAAGGTTCTTCTGTGTGGAGAACTCACGGCACCTTCCAGGGTCTGAAGGGGCTACAGGGAAGGACACTTTGTCAGGAACGATAGTGAAAGGACAGGATAGTTACAGATAGACTGGATATTAGGAAGAATTTTTTCACTGTGAGGCTGGTGAGACACTGGAACAGGTTGCAGATTCCCCATCCCTGGAAGTGTCCAAGGCCAGGTCGTACAAGGCCTTCAGCAACCTTGTCTAGTGGAAGGTGTCCCACCCACGGCAGGGGGTTGAGACCAGATGATGTTTAAGGTCCCTTCCAACCCCTTAACATTGTGTCATTCTGTGATGTTCTCAAGCTTTTTCACAAAATTATTCTACGCAGCTTACAGAAATCAAAGCTCTACATCCCAAAACAAGTACTTCTGGTGCATTTTTCAGACTGAAGATTTTAGACTACACAAGTAGTCTAAAAAATCAAGAAATTAAATTCCTAGGACTGCAAATCAACTTCCACAATCACAGACAATCTGCAAAACAATGAGGTCTGAAATGAAGTAGAAGCACTCTTAGTGGGCTGGGTTTTATAAACAATCATTAACTGTTCTCAAAATAATAGAAAGTAATCTTGAATGATTAAGTAGTAATTTTCCTCAAAAATGTTCAAGAAAGATCATGCTTTGCTTCTAAACATAAGCTACACTTTGGCAACCTTTCCCAGATTTCTGTACTTTGGAACAGATATTTTTGCTATGTTCTTCAACAATGTGATGTTTTTTAATTTATAGAAGTATAAAAGCTCAAAACAAATAATTGGTTAGGACTTTTTTAATATAAAATCAAAATATTAAAGTGCTTATTATCCTATTTGAGGAATTAACTCGCAATATTTTCTTAGAACTGACTCCTATACTGTATATTTTCTATCCCAGAAATGCAGTATAGCTCTTAATCAACCATGTTACTACTCTGCTATTTTCTATAGGCCACAAAGAAACAGTAACACAATTTCTGTTTCAAACACTTGACTTAAACACTTATTTCTGGGAAGCCAAATGTCAGCAGCGTTGGCACCCTACTCCTTGGAGAGACGAAAAAAGAAAAAAACCCAACAGTTGAGACAAGCTTCCCATGCTTAGCAATGCAGTGTGAAACTCCAGAGCTTATGGGTAGCTCTATGGCCAGATTTATTCACTCATACTGAATCCAGCTTCTATATCAACTTCTTTCAATTTGGCTTGTTGAGAGAGACATTCTCCCTTATTATCAGTCTCAAAAAGAAATTAACTCCAAATAAACACACACAAACACAGACTTGTATATAGAAATCAGGTGTTTTTCATCAAGTTTGTGCTTGAACCTCGTTACTATAAGCAAATCAGACATATCTCACCACAAGCATGTGTTTAAGTACATGGTTGATACTGAATTATAAAAAGTATATAGCCGAAGAGAACNAGGGGGAATCTTACTATGAAATAAAACCAGAATCTAACACGTGTCATCTTATCATTTCTCCTGAGGACTCACGACATAACTTTATCGCAGCACATTGGTAAATCCAGAGCTGTAAATGTGCTCCTTAGAAGAGCAGGCAGCCCATGCCTCGAACAAGGCCGGCAGCAGGACAATCCCCAGGGATCTGTGGAGGTGCTCTGCTACCGACACGGAGAAGAGCAGGTGTCAGTCCTACTTCCCCACTACAACGACCGTGGCTGACAGGAGAGCAAGCCCTTAGAATTCAATGAGGAAGAGGAAAGAGCTCTACAGGAAGTTAGCCAAACTACTGCTGTAACTACATAAATATCGAGTATTTCTTCTGTGGTACAGCCACAACAGCAGACTTAAGTGCAACACAGGACCTAGGCAGATTTATAAGTAATTTTTAATTAACTGAACCCTCGAATATACCTTTGTTGCTACAATACTCCTGAGAGCCCGGTAACACAGATTAGGCTACCACACAGGCATTAATTAGAAACAACACTCGGTGCCTCTCGGAGGGCCGCGCTCTCCCGGCAGATCCCACGGCCCGTGCCGCTCCCGCCGGGAGCTGCGGAGAGCCGGGGTGGCCCTGCGGCCCCGGGCAC
>VZTA01002229.1:44019-105650 GCA_013398855.1 Mohoua ochrocephala | reverse complement strand
GGGGGGGGGGGAAGGCGAAGTTTTTTTTTTTTTTTTTTTTTTTTTTTTGGGGGGGGTGCAACCAGAGCTCCAGAGGGAGCCCCCCCTTTCCCCCCCACCCCCCCCCAAAAGTTTTGGGCACGATCTCCTCTGTCTCTCGGTGCAGTGTTCAGTAAAGCAGCGTGGAGGTGTGTGCAAATGTTTATGGACTTTTAATTTTGGAGCCACCGAGCCCAAGGTTTGTAGCCCCCTCCGCCCCGCTTTGTCTTTGGGCTGGAAGCACGGCGTAGGCAAGTTGTCTCGGAGTGGCTCTGGAGGCAGACCCGAGCGGTCGCCGTCCCCGTTCAGACAGACAAAGGTAATTGCCCAGTCTGTGGCTGTGCCCCTCCGGCAGCGCCGGGCGCAGGCTGGGGACGCAGACGCTGCCCTGGAGTCACGGGAGCGCCGGGGGAACTTCTGGCCCGCAGTGCCGAGGATGGGGCGGTCGGGGGGCTGCAGTGGGTGGTTTTACCCCTAGTGGGTCTGCTGGTACAGAAATGAAGGTCCCTGGGGAGGACGAGCAGCTTCCCCGAGGCTGTAGCAGCCCGGGAGCAGCGGCGGTGCCGGGGGGTGCAGCCGGGCCCGGTCCTGCGGCCCGACCCGCCCCCACCCCGGCTCCCCGGGAGAGCAGCTTCATGGCAGGTCCGTAAACCTGCCGTTTCCATTTCACGTCTTAAATGTGCATGAAGGAATTAAACTGCACGAGTGAATAACAGCATTAGTTTCAATTAATTTTTATCCTGGCAACAATAAACTTTAGAAACAAAGCGCTTTTACATCCTTAATTAGTCTTGCTTCCCATCTGTAGTCTTTTAAGTGCCTGCTCCTTGATTTAACTTTGTCCCTCCTTCAGAGCCGCCTCCTTTTTTATTCTTTTCCCTTTTTTCTCGTTCCCCCTTCCAGACTGCTGCCTGTTTCATTCCTGCAACCTTTCACCTCCCTTGTCCCTATCTGTCTGCTGTGCTCTGTGCAGTTTATTTCTCCTGTATTTTCCCAACATCAACAGCAGTATTGGTTACCATGGCCCCAAGCTATGTGCAGAGGTGGGAAAGCTTCATCCGCCCAAAACTTCTTACACTTTTGAAGTCTTTCTTTTAGTAGGATCTGAAATGTATCATCTAGAGTGTGTATTAAATGAACAGTATTCCTGAAGGCTTTAGAGCAAGAAAGGCAACACCCTGGAAAATTCTGCAGTCTTTCAGCATTCTCTGCCCTAGGGTTATAGCCCTGGGCACGGAGCTGAATGGAGCTCTTACAACTGCCTTCTGTTTACCTTTTATGGTTAAAATAACAGCTTAGCAAAGAAGCAACTTCATGGAGAAACGATTCAGTGAAATCATCTCAAGCTGTAGCAGCATAGCTAGTTTAATCACCCCTAGAGAGCTGAACAACTGTGAGCACAATGGGACACAAAATCATTTTGTGTGTAAATGAGCATGGCATTGTGATTATTTCACTTTGCATGGGCAAATAGTTTTTACAAGCAGTTAGCTTAGGAAGGCAGAAAAAGATAAGCTGGCTCTGAAAGATCTTGGTGTGTAATGTTTGAAAAACTAAATATTCACATAATTTGGGAATCAGGCTCTATTGATTTTGCCTTTAGCAGGTTCCTGTGTTACTTATTAGAGCAGGGTTATTGCCTGTGCCACTAGTTGGGATGCTGTATCCTGTTGTAGGCAACTAAAGAGCAAGGATTATTTTACATGGTTTAATAAATGAAGTTTGTTAGTGTTTTCTGCGATATTTACCCTTAAGGTTTTAATTTTCACATCCATATTAGAAAATATGTGCATAAAGACTTCCACTGGATAAATACATTTAGGATTTTGCTTTGTGCATAAAATAAGTACATTACTCAGTGTGATGAATTTTAGCTGTGTGTTCCGTTAGGAAGAGGAAGGAGTCATTAGAAATAGGGTTACAGTACCTTAAGAAACAGGGGGTATTTATTTTTGTTTGGAGCAATAGTGCCCTTTATGTAGTGCTTAGCAATTTTGCCTCTTGATAATTGGCTCATACAAAAATGATTGAATTCCGCAACTTTAATAAAAATCTAGGATTCATTTTTTTTAATATGAATCCTCTCCAGCCAGGGGAAAAGCCAGTGTTTTAATTCCCCTTCTCCTCCTCTCCCCCTAAAAGCCAGTGGCACCCTCAGTAAGTACGAAAAGCCATGAAAGTTTGAGAACTATTTTAGCTTTCCAGTGATTTTCTATAATTAAGTGTTTCTTCAACACATGCTCTAGCTGAGAAATGCCAAAAGCAGAGGATTGTTCAAAAGGTCCCTCCAGTGAATAGTATAAATTAAATATCTACTGTGTGAGTATGGCCTCACTGAGAATCTCAGTCTTTACAGATCAAGGAATTTACTGGTATACTAACATTAAACAAAATCCTAAGATAGCAGCAGTGTTTAAATATGCACAAATAGATTCGTATCACTTGATCTTCAGCTATCTGTGCATATTTTAAAATTGAAGTCTGTATTTCAAGACAAATGGTTAAATGTAAGGCACATTTACAGAGGACTGGAAGTCCTTTGATTTCATTTGGAAATTGTAACAAGGGGTGCAGATGAGCCCTAATTAGACTCTTGTTTTGTGAACTGCATGAGATTTATTTCTAAGGCAGCCCTGTACCGTGCGAGGTCTGTGTACCTTTATCGTTAGGGATAATGGTTGAGGTCTGAACAAAGACAGGGTTGACATTCAGCCTGGATCTTCTGACCCTTTCATTTAAGTGAAGGAGTAGAGACTGAACATGAGTTTACAGTGCTCTTTGGTAAGAAAAAAACCAGCAACCTTTGTCTGTGTTGGCAGACAGATGAGTAAGCACGTTGCTAAAATACTGTAGGTACTTACATACTAAGTTGGTTTTTAAAGTTAGTTGTTTTATGTATGCTATATAACATATTTACTGAAGGTTGGCCACATCAAGCTCTTGTGGGAAACAAGAAAGCAACGTCTTCAGTCATGAAAGGATTCAGTCACTTTCCGTGAAGGTGGTGCTGTAGTAAAAATGTTAATGCCCAATTTCGCATCGGCTGACACAGAAGTCCTAGGACAGAGTTGGCATTTGCTGCGTGTTCAGTGCACATGTCCATCCAGCCTCCGAAGAGAAAAGGATGTGGATTCACAATGGGGTGATGTATTTCTGTGCTGTAGATGCAAGAAATTCATAGGAGCTAACCAAGATGAAATACAGTAAATGGAGATGTTGTGATGACTTTGTGAAGCTGTTCAGATGTATTAAGATTTTTCAGTCCCTTTCTCTATAGCATGGAAATTATTTTACAGAGAATGTTGCTAATTTATGTTCATCAAGTGGCGTAGTCGGGCATCTTGTGCGAAATACCGCTAAGAGAAAGGCAAGAGCAGCTTTAGATTTCTAAGAAACATTGTCAAAGTAATGTGGGAGAAATAGAAATTCACTTTGCAATGCTGCATGTAAAGTGCTTGTCAGATGTAAGGAAGAGCCTGGGTGCTTGGTAGCATGCTTGAATTACAAAATACCAGGAAAATTAGATTATATTCAGAAATGTCTTCAACTGTAATGTTTTGCATATGTTGCTTTCCCCATAAGGGGGAGAATGGATGGACATTTTCTTAAACTTTTCTAAAAGGGTTTTTTTCCATTTGACATGTGTGCCGTCTGCACCGATTGAACTGAAATCAGCTTTGAGTCACGTTTCATGCAGAATAAGCTGTGCTTTTCTTAAGAAGAGAATTGAGGAATTTTCTTTTGCTTGGTTGTCCTGTTCATTTTTAAGACATTTCAGTATTTTTAGCTTTGATTTTGCTGAAAATTTTGGGACTCGATTCAGTAATTTCACTAATTTTCCAGTATTTTTAGGGCAGGAAACATTAAGTGAATTGTGGAATTTATAATTTCACATGCTAGATTATGCAGTACTTTCTAGCGCATCTTGTCCTGAAAGCGTGGGTCAGTTTATATATCTTTCTGTTTTCACTGCTTCTAGGTATTAATTGCTTTCAGTTTGAAGGCTTATTAGTTGTTTAGGTCTGATATTAAGGCTTAACTGAAAATTATCCATTTATTTCACAATTATTGAAAATAAGCCAGAAAATTGATCTTAGTTTGATGTGAAATTTAGTACATGTATAAACTAAATGCCTTAGGTACTGAGGAAGTCACTAATTTAGAGGTGTCTTGTTACTGAGACAAACTTGCAAAAACCCCCTGAATCCCAATTCACAAATTGGTTATTCGTTTGTCAGGGGATATTTCACATCTAACACATAAGCCCGCGACCTTTAATTAGAATTTTGCAGTTTGTTTTATGCCCCTTGAGGCTGACACCTTGAAAATTTTTTTCTTGATTTCTTATTGCTAATAAGCATCTTTCTCTTCCCCTCTGGTACTTAGAAGAAAATGATGCAAATACGCTTAATTACAGTGGTGGCAATAATTTGTTAGCTGAATATGTGATCAGGCAGATGCAAAAATGATCTGATTAGATCTGTGATCACACTGGAAAGAAAGGTAACACACTGCTACATTTAAGAGAAACTGTTCTTTTTGCCTTCCCCTTGCAGGAGGGAAGAAGCATGTCCCGTCTGTCTCTAACACGGTCCCCGGTTTCTCCTCTGGCTGCTCAAGGAATTCCTCTCCCAGCTCAACTCACCAAGTCGAACGCTCCCGTGCACATCGATGTAGGAGGACACATGTACACCAGCAGCCTCGCTACCCTGACAAAGTACCCAGACTCCAGGTAAGACCTTGGTGTTTCCAGGCTTGCTGCCCGCTTCTGTTCACTGCATGTACCTGTGAGGAATACTTCAATGCGAAGTACGATTTATTATATATTCACCACTTATGAATAATTCAGTTTCCGATTTATACAGTAACTTCACTGGGGTTCTGCAGAAAAAAGGCCTGTACAATTTATATATTATTTAGAGAGTCTATTCATTTTCTCTTCTCAACATCTTCTGTGCTCTGCTGATACGTTTGAAGCACCTGTTGGCGTGCTGCCCTAGATTATTTCGAAGTGTACCAGGCAACTTGTTTCTTTCAGATTTAGGGGGAAAAAATTGGTTTTTTCTTCCTCAACGAGGGAGAATGGTTCTACTGCTGTGGGACTAATGGATGCTTCTGTTGGCCAGCCAGAATCCTGACCTCAGTGGTAGCTGTGTGCCTCAGCAGTCAGTTACTTTGGGCAGTGCCTGGCTGACCCACTCTGGCTGCTGCAGCTACAGACTGGATTGCATTCCTGTGTGTTTAAATGTAGTGCCTTGTGCTAGACAGGTTGGTGACATGTCTGGCAAGATTTATATAGATCTGGCTAGTATTATCTCAGGATAGACTCCAGATATGCCAAATTAGGAATAGAAGTGGCATGAGATTATATTTGTGTGTGACATGGAGTCTCTTTATTGTTTGCCTGGCTGCCAGTCCTGCAGGGTAATGGGCCGCATGAAGGATGGGGGATCCTGGGCAGCGTGGAAGGCACTGCCCTGTTAGGGGTTAAAGCACATTCATCAGAGCAGGACGTTAAGAGGTGCCTGATTTTGATTTACAGTTATGATCGCTAAACCAATTCAGCTTTTTGTCATTGAGGCTGATCACGGTCCAGAGGGTGAGTTCCAGAGGCTGAGTGTGAGTGTGAGTGCCCGAGAGCCGAGGGCAGGTGTGGCTGTGCCGGGCCAGGGTGCCCAGTGCACTCTTGGCTCCAAAGCAAACCAAAGCCCAGATTTTGTTGCCAGAGGTTTTGCTACCTTCGTGGCCAGTATTCCATAAGAGAGAGGGAATTGGGTTTTTTTGGTATGACATCCAGTGTAAAGATCTAGTTTAATCTGAAGATTTTTCTTTTAAAAGAACTAAGGGGTTTTGCAGATTTGGCAGGTTCCCAAACAATAAATGACATTTATGGAGACACCTTGAAATGCCTCTAACATCATAAAGCATATGGCTGTGATTTCATTCCAAGGAAAGGGAGCTGCTGAAATTCTCTATGGAAAAAAGCCCAATTATTAAAATACCTATATTTTATGGTCAGACCAAAACAATATGATTTTTTTTTAATAATGTCTGTGTGGTACTACTTTAATCATAGAGAAGAAATCGGCTTAGTGGCGAGAGATTTATAATGGAGAAACAGACAAATGCTTCATAGTATTAAAAAGTGCAGTGAAGATTCAGCAGTTGTAGTAGAGTGACACATCTGTTTCCACATTTTAAAATATCGCTGCTGACACTATTTTTAAATATGCCCCACATCAAACTTACTTAATAAAAGCTTCAGTTATGGAAGCTTTGGGAGAATATACATAAATTCACAGATTTTGTTTCAAGAGAATAGAGTACTGGCCCCAAATGTTTTTTTTTCTGCTTGATAAATAACAAAAGCGTATTCCTTCAGATTTTGAAAGTACAAAACTGACCAGAGCTCACATGCTGTCTGATGTTTTGTTGTGTACTGTCTTTCGTTCATATTGCTATGTTATCTCATAAGGCTTGAATGCTTTTTCAGCTGCTCAAACTTCAGTTCTCACTGAAGTAAGAGCTTCCAGGATGAAACCTGTAGATTACATTATTTTTATAGCAAAAGATAACCCTTCACCAGCATCCCAAGTAGGACATATTGCTTGATACATTAGGAAACCGGATGAAGGCTACATCTTAATAAATTATGGTGGTGGTTTTTTTGGTTTTTTTTAATATTATTGGTTTTTCTGCAGTGCTGCGTAGTAGACTTAGTTGCAACCCCCTCATTGAGTCTGGCCTGCTCGCATTCCTGGTTAAGGCAAAGTACTTGCAGTTATTCCCATGGGGATGGTTGGAACTCCTGGTGCTGCTTCACTGCTCTGTCGCGTATCTTCCACGGGGCACAGACTGTCTTTGCGATGGTGTGGCTGGGAGGGGATTCCCAGGTCTCTCACAGGGCAGGAGGAAGGAGATTGCTCTTCTGAGCAAAATATCTGGAAATAAGGCCAGGGCACTGCCAGCTTCTGCTCAGAGGTAACATGTATGGCCACATGGAGAGGCAGGGCCATACTCATCCACATGCAGAGCTTTCTGGATTGTTTTGGACAGCCTGTTAAACTCTTGGTTTGGGCGTGAGTTTAAAAGCTTCAAATCCAAGAAATCACACAAATTTGTAGATTGTATTTCAGCAAAAGATATAAGCATGTGCTGAAATGCTTTGCTAAATCTTAGCTGCAGTCACATAAAATAGTTTGCGCTCACTGAAATTGAAAACTGTGGGAATAAACTTCCTTTTTATTTGTTTTGCAATTTCTGTTGCTTTCTCTGTGCTCCCAGATCCTAAAGAGCTTTTAGCTTGTAGGCTTTTTAGCGTATACTGTACTTGGATTTTTAAGGACACATGGATTGTGAGCACGCGTATAAACGCAACCCAGGTGTGCATACGCAGGAACATCACGTGCTGATGGAAACCAGAAAAAAATAAATCACTAAGTCGTGTTTAAGCTTCCTCAATATTTTGAGGAGGTCCAGTCCTATTCAGTCTTGAGCAAACTCAGTTCATGTTGACTTCAGTGAGAGGGAGGAGCTCCCAGCAGCTGGCCAGGTCAGGCCCAGCAGGAGCGAGTGTAGGTATGACCAGTTCCTGCCTATACCTGCTCTGCAGTCACCCCTCTGGTGTGATACAAATGACATCTGACAGCAGGCAGCGTGATACATTTCTTATTGTGATCTGGTAGGAGTGACTGTGCTCTGCCCACTCGGCTGGCTCTGCTTGGCTGTGCCAGGTTATGTATGTGGATGGCTCTGATTTGAGGAGGAAAAGGACCCAGTTCGGGAAATCTTATTCAAGTTAGTGAATGGCTGTTAATGTGAAGCCAGAGGCCAAATCTTTCGTTTCAGAGATCCCAGAGTTGTTTCAGAGCACCTTTGACAAAGTCTTTGATGTTGTTTGTATTAGTGCAGCTGCTGTGATCAGAGCATTTGTCCATTGATTAAATTTGCATAAGTAAAGGGTGCCAGATTAGGAATTAAAGGGGGCAGATATCCTCTTTCCAGTAAATTTGTATGGCCTACATAAATTCTCTTCTCTAAAGAGGAGAAAACTTGAGCAGGCACAACTGGTGTGACAAAGGAGAAGAGGGTTAAAAAGCCACTGTCAAAGGTGGTTTCTGAACCACTCACACTCAGCCGCTACTCTTGCACACCTTTCCAGTTGGCTTTTTGAATTAAACTGCACACAAGAAGAAAAAGCTGGCCTTTCAGAGGGTGAAAGGCCAGGGAAATGAGCAACAGAAAACGAAATTGTGATCAACAACAGCATAATGATAGTGGTCTCAGAAATTACCTCACAAATAATATTATTATTCCCACAACATCCCGTACCTACCTGAGGCCACTTTCCATGCATACCCAAAATTGCCGTTAAAGTTGACAAGCTTTGAAGGTACAAGGAGTTGATGTTGTCTTACCTGGATCTGAGGCTCAATTTCAGTAGTTTATTTTCAGCAAATTCTACTTGCAGTTCTGCATTACAGGTAAAAAAACCAAAACAAACCCAAACAAACCAAAAAACTCTGTTGAATTCTGGTGACTCTCACCATCAGCATCTTATTTCTATAGTAACTGGCTAAGTAGACAAATTATTCATCTTTGTAGCATTTCCTCTGGAAATTCCATTCCTGTTTTCAGCCAGAGGACCTCTAAAGCAGCCCCTTCACACGTTGACACTTGGATGTGGATTTATATGACAGATTGTAAAGGCTGCAAAACCTCTAGCACATCTACGAAGTGAGTTGCAAATTGTATTTATCCAACAGAGTGAGACAATTTTTACATTTAGAAAACAAACCTGCACCAAAAGTCCAAGCTCCTGACATGCAGTCAGGAACACCCAAAGGCATTGCCAGATCCCCCAATCTTACTCCCACTGAACTCTGGCAGACATCTCATTGACTTCAAGCAGAAAAGAAGTAGAACCTCCAAATCCCTGTAGACCACAGCAAGCCTCAGCTTCTTGATTTCACTGGAAATTTTGACACCACTTTGAGTTTTTGTTAGAAAGCAGAACAAGATTTTTCATCAGAAGCCTGTCCTTTTCACAGTCCTGAATAGTGTTTTTATCTCAGAGAATTGCTGTGAGCTCTCCTGAGTTGTTCTGCTATACAAGGTAAATATATTTACCTTCCATTCTTGGCTAGTTTGTGTATAATCCTCTGTTAAAGATACTTCCACTTGTTATAAGAGCTCATGCTTTCTGTGGCATTATTTATGACAAAAGGGAGCAGGAATAATTTCCGTGGAAGCGCCGCTGTCCAGGTGGGAGCAGCGTGGGTGCACAGAGCCCAGAGAGGCTCCCCAATGGTTTGTAGCACTCGGGGTTTGGGAGCTCTGCTCGAGTCTTTTTCCCTTTTGGGAGAATGGAGTTCCTTGGCCCTGTGGCCCAGGGCACCTGAGCCAGTGCCAGCACAGTGCCCTTCCTGATCTCATCTCTTGGGCACCTGGGCTCTACCACTCCATCTCTGGAGCCTGTGCCCTCCAAAGAAAACCAGCACAGGCTTTATTATTTGTTTCAGAAACTAATGATCTCTCTGCAAGACAGTAGTTTTCCAGGCATATCCCTGCCTCACTTTCCTCTGAACCCATGGACTTTTTTGGTGGTTTACAAAGGAGTCCCCTAAAGCTTGTGTCTTCTCCTCTGAATATTTCTTGTCAAAACACGTTGTCATTCTTCTGACCCACCCTTAGACAAGCTCTCCTACCAAGTGACCTGATTCTAGCTACTCTCTGAGCATCTTTGGGTTTTAATTCACCTGCCTTTTCCTCCAGCACCTCCATCTCTCTGGTTGTTGGAGCTCAGCACTGACACCTGAGATCTGCTTCTCCCCCCTCCTCTGCAGCAACACCAGGCTGGACTGAGTTCAGGGGAATTCTCTGCTCCAGGTTTTAGGACCCCTCTGTTTTCCCTGATGGAACGTGATTACTGACCCTGTACAGCTGGATACAGTGGTTTCATAGCTCAGACACACCTACTGAGAGCTACAAGACAGATTTTCCACATCATCCTTTACATGAAAGGCTCCACACTGAGCCCCACTCTGCAGTTCTTGAGAGGGAGCAGGGAAATTCTTAATTTGGATATATTCGGGATATTCTCCAGATTTAGCAGGCCTGAGAATATCTCATATATCTTGCTCGCGTACTCAGTGTCAGTCTTACAATAATTTATTTGCTAATTTTCCATCAAATCTGTGTATTATTGAGGTTATTGCCTGGAGACAATGTCCAATTAGCAAATTTTGTCACTTACCCCGTGCTGACAGTTAGGGCGTAAATCAGTGATTAAACAAGGCCTCAGCTCAAGACAGGTTAAGTGGGGTGAAGGCCAGATATGTTCCTAACCAGTGAGTGTTGGTGGCTGTGAAAGCACAGCACAGCTGAGGGCAGGATCCTCGTCTGGAGCCATGTCGGTTCTCCTGGGACAGCACGGCCTCCTGTCAGCCCCGCGCTGCTGCAGTCCTGCACCGCTGCAGCCCTGCACCGCTGCAGCCACGTTCGTCCTGACTGAAGTGTCTCCCAGGTTGCTCCATGCCACTGTCACTCCATGCTGCTCACCCACCCAGCAGCTGTGCAGTGTCTGGTCCCTCTTCGATCCCTCCCTCATCCCCCACACGCTCTTTCAGGCACAGGGAAGGACACAGGGGCACATTTCACCCTCTGTAAGGCACCACTCTTCCCACCCAGGTCAGCTGTGGAGTGCCCTGTTTGTGGGGTGACACCGGGCCCTGACAATCCCAGGCTGGGGACTGTCGTGTTACCCAAAGGCAGTTTCAGAGTCAGATCCAGCACCCCACGTTCCAGCAAAGCGCTACAAAATGTGCCTGCGTGTGAGCTGCAGCACAAAGCTCATTAATTTTAATAGCTATTGTGAACTTAACCCATCCACAGACTTTTAAGCAAAGCACCTGAAGAGGCAGGAGCAAGTGTTTTCCCTTCCTGTTAGGAGTGCTCTGAGAGGCAGATTCTGGGCACGATGTGGGAGCACTGCCACACCAGTGTGGCAGCTCTGCAGTGAGGGCTGAGCCTGCCGGGGCTCCCCAGGGCTCTGCCCTCTGTCAGGCATTGGGTGTATGCTGCAGATGAGAACAAGTCAAGGAGCCAAAACCCTGAGGTTTTGGTTATATGCAGTGCCTTTTCTGAATTAACATATGAATTCTCACAGAGATTAACATAGTTTTTGGATTCATATCATGCACCTGAGATTTAGAGATAAATCTTTTGAGTTTTTCTTATCTGGTCATTGACTGAGCACATATCTCTCTGGTTTCTAAGGGAACTTTGACCAGCAGAACCCATAAGATAAAAACCCAAAGGAGGGCCTTTCCCCCTTCCCATCCTCTGTCTCCCCCCATTCTGCCTGTGGATGTTGTACTTAGTAAAGCAGGAACTGGAGCAAGCAAAGGGTCTCCCTTTGCCAGGCTGCTGTATCAGGTGGTGTAAGCTGAACCTGTTTGTCCCCATCTGCAGAGCCAGTTCTGTACAGGTGCTACGTGGCCGAGGTCACACGAGTCCTTGCAGCACTTGGATAAGCTTTGGGAAAGGTGTGAAGTGTTTGTTCCTACAGGCGTTGTGTCCTACAGCACTGTGTGTTGCTGCTTGGAAACATCCAGCACAGCTCCTGGACACGTCCAGCACAGCTCCCGAGCAGCGGGAGGACTGGCCAGAGCTGCTACAGCTTGAGCTGCACCAGTCCCAGATGCCAGAGGAGGAGCACATGGCTTGGTCTCTATGGAAAATAAAAATAATCTGTAATAGGGTTGTAATTACAGCTGGGAATGATGATGTTAGATACCCTGTCTCTCTGTCACGAACTGGAAAAAGTCCTGGGTGCAGTGTCTGTCGGGGCCCATAGAAGAAGCACACTGCGATAGCAGATTTCCGTGTGTTCCCCGTGTTGTTGCACAGCTGGAGCAGTAGCTTTGGTGGTAAAGGAAAATAATCCCTGTAACCCCAACCCTGCATGCCATTGACTTAGGGAGATGAGAGGGAAGGAATTTATATGAAAACTGATTCTTCAGACCTGTCTGTGTCCACCTCTCCAGGATCTCCTACTAACTGGCATGTAGGGAGCCACAGCAGAGCTGAGCTGTCTGCTATGAGAAAGGTGTTTGCTCCTTCCTGGACTTGATAATCAGTACCTTGCCCAGCCACAGACTCGGAACTGCCCACAGGCTCTGGAGAGGAAAGCAGAGTTTAGCCTTTGGGAGTGCAAATCTTACTGTAGTTGGGTGCTGAGATTGGGTCCTGCCAATGAATGAATTATTTGTGTGTTTACTTGGAAAAGTTGAAATGTTCAAGAAAATACTGCCTAGCTGGTCTCTGATGAACATTTTTTCAGAAATTATTTTTTCTCTGTGTACATTTCCAGCCTGGGTTGTGTGGAGTTCTAGGCATAAGTGGGTATTAGGGTGACTAGGAAGGAAGGGGCAGACCAAGCTCCTTATGTGGAGGAGCAGCTAACAAATCAACGCTCAGATGACTTAGAGAAATGACATGGTTGTGGTGCTGTGCCTGGCACAGGTTGTTCAAAAATTTGAGAAAATTGCACAGTCCTACCCAGATAGCAGCTTCCTTGCCTCAGCTAGTCAAAAGGAAGAACAGACCTGTCCATGCAGCTGGTGCAACCAGGCTGTTGGCAGGAGGGATGTCATTGTGGCCTCTGAGAGCAGTCCAGAAGATGAACATTGGATGTTGTGTCCAGTACCTTTGGTGCAAACCCCAGCTGACCTTGCCTTGTTTTCTGCTCTTCCCTTTCATGTTCTGCAATGACGACATGACTGTAGCTGAGTTACACTTAGCACGTTAGTAATTCCCACCCTTCCTACTTAAAACAGGTTGAAAACTAGTCTGGTTTACTAAAAAGCACAAAGAGAAGCCAGCAGACAAGGAGACCAAAATTTCAACTTTTTTTTTCATTTAGCAATCTGTATTTATATCAGTTTCTGAGGTTAGTTGGTCAAGTTTGGTTTGTCATTTCTTTTGCTGCTACTCATGCTTCCCACTTACCTGACAGGGCACTTTGGTACCAGCAGCATAACTGAAGTATTTTTCAGCAGTCAGTTTCAGGATGGTAAGAGGAAAAGCATTAGCAGTGTATTGTGAGAAACCACTCCCACAGGATGCTGTAGAAGTAACTGTCTCTTCCTTCTAGTTGCTGCAAGTGGAGGCTCTTTCCTGCTCAACGGTGCGTGTAAAGTACTGTAAAGATGCTGTACTGTGAAGTGCAGCATCTTTACACTTAAAACAAAGGGGGATCTCTTTTATTGATTGCTGCTTCGTGTGCTGTGCATCCAGCTCCCTCATGGCACGGAGAGGAGTTATGTAAAGACGCAGGTTCAGTAGCTTTGTACTGGAAATCGTGTCCCGAGGTCACAGCTCACCACCGCACCGCTGGAGCTGACGAGGCGTTACCCCTTCATAGTTGGTCTTTGAACACACATCACTGGTGTTTGTCTTTTGATTCATAAACTTTTGATTTATAAAGACCCTGCAATGGCAAGTAGACCTAGTCTGCTTAGGGGGATATTTCATGAACTACTTAGGAAGTTTATAAAACAGACTCCCTAGATTATGAAGCAAGGGGGTATCTGTTTTGTAAGGAACATGTTATGAAATGAATTTGTCTCTAGGCCTAACTTAATTATTTTAATGATCCCACTGGTGGTTGTCGTAGGTGTCGTTCTGTGTGCATATTGTGACCTACATGCTTGCGATCATTTGTGAAATCTAAAGATTTAAAAATACATTAAAAATAATAATTCTTATTATTTCCTTGCCTCCTTCCACTGAAATAAATGGAGGTGGTTTGGATATTGGTATGTTGGGCCAGTCTCTCTTCCAGTGAAGTCAATGAGAGTTTTACTGTAAGCTTAAATGAAAAGAAAACAAGCCCTATTGTTTTAGAAAATGAGCCTAATAATAGACCTGGCCAGAAGAATCCTTAGTGTAACCCTGTTGTCCTCTGTGGAGTTACACCAGGGATCAAACTGGTGTGCTGCGTGGTGAGGAGTTACAAGAACCTGAGCACTGCAGTAAGATGCTTCTGCTGGGTGTCCACAGTGCTCAGTCTCAAAGACATCTGGGGGTGTAAAATCAGCAGTCAGATGAAGACAAAGTGTCCTGCCCTTATGGGTGCATGCACAAACCTCTCCTGGCCTTCCCAATGACGTGACTCTGCTGGTTTTGAAGGAGTTCCTTTAAATTTGTATCTGTATAACTGAAATCAGAATTAATCTATTCATGGGTTAATGAAATCTTTAAGAACAAAGTGCATATTTAAATAGAAGAAATATGCAGGCAGGCAAACACAGGATTCATATGTGAAAGCAGAAGGGAAGCTGGATCTCTGGAGCACAGAGTAACAAGCTGGTGTGGAGGATGCCAGGCGGGAGCTGATGCAGGCTGTGCCCCATGCTGCTGTTACCCTCGTGAACCTTCCTAAGTTTTTATTATGTGAAATGTAGTAAATTGATGAGCATAGCTAGGCCTTGCAGTACCTCAGCTTGTTCCCTTGTGCTGCTCTGACATTAAATCCATAATCTGATGACAGGGACAGGTATTGTCAGTCACTCTCATCGCTGATGTAACTCTACTGAGACAGAATTACACCAGGTTGGTGGCTTTCCCAACCCGAACTTGTAGCTGGGAGAAGCTGCAGAGCTGGAATTAAACTCCAGAGTTACAAACTCACCTCTCTGTGCTCTGTCCACCAAACTGCCTACTCTTTGTCTCAGCTGCTGTGATTAGCATGTACTTCAGTCTTTTGATGCTTAAAAATGAAATGACATCTGTAAAAACTTCACAGGGGTTTGTTTTTACCTGACTTGCTCTCACCTGAAACTCTGCCAGGCAGGACAGCTCTTAGCTTCACAAGTGTGACTGACTGTGTTCCTTCCTGATGCAGGCACTGACAACTGCCTGTCTGTCAGAGCTGGGCACCAGGACACAGAGGCAGACCAGAGGAATTTGGTGTTCACCTGTACTATGTTAAATTGACTCTACTGCAGTATGGTATGCGTTCAAAGGCTAAAATTGCTGCTTTTTTATCTGCTGAGGATCACATAAAACAAAACCTGGGAGGAGTCCTGCACATGGATGTTGGGAAGTTACTATGCAGCATTTGCACCGTTCCTCTTGGTCAGACTCAGAAGGGATGGGTTGGCAAGCACTGGAAGCTGAGATTTGCACCATAAAGCCGAAACGCTGAAGGAATCCCGGTCCAAAGGGCAGGCTCCCGTTACGCCTCTCTCCTAATGGAGTGCAGATGCTACCAGTGCTGCAGGTAATCCGTTTAGAGCTGGGAGACGCTTTTGCAGCAGCAAATCTCTCTCTTGAGAAAGCGGACAATGAAAACCGGGGACTCTTTAACCTCTTTGGTGTCATACTGCGTTAAGCCAACAATTTGTACCAGTGCAGTTTAGACCAAAGGCTGCAGCTTTGGCATTTGGGGAGTGTGGTGTGCAGACTGCTGCTTGAACTCTGCCCTGGCAAAACTCACATACAGGTCCATGGGCAAATTTGACTAGTGGAACTCCACGGGAACCAGTACATGACAGTAGAGAAACTGGGTCCTCTGCTTGTGCCAGGGTTGTCTGGGAGGGAATGAGGGCTGGATTTGGGCCAGTAGTACATAACATTGCTGTTGAATGAGGAAGAAAATTCAGTGACTGCTTTTCAGTCTTACAGAGGGGGGAAAATAAACCTTGGAGTTAATACCAGTTTCAAATGTATTTCTTCCTTGTTTCACGTCCAGTTGTATTCTGTTTGCAGGCATGAGGATTAAAATGGAGGCCTGCTTCTTCTTCCAGTTAAATCAGAGGTTGTTTTGGCCTTGGCTTCACTGGAACCAGAATCAAACCCATGACCAGGGTATTGTATTTAAGAATGAATCTCTCGCAGTCAAATAAGAAAGTCAGGTTCAGCTTCCAGTAGCTCATCAGAACTCAACAGTTAACAGTTTACTTATTATTTTAAAGTTTTTGATGAGCTTAACTCTGTAGGGCAAGTGTCCTCTGTGCAGCAGAGGACACTATTGCTGTCTCCTTCCCAGGTGTGGGTTCCTTCTCTATAGCCCCTAGACAGGAGCTCCTCCTTTTTTTGGGAACGTGGCCGTGGAGGTGGGCTCTTCCCAGCAGACATGGTGGTGGTGTGTTGCTTCCTGTCTGTCCCTGCTCTCCAGCCACAGAAACAAAAAACCTGCTGGAAATTCCTCTTTGTTTCTGCTCATCTGCCAATGGCTCAGGCTCACCAGCAAAAAACTTACACAAGTCTTCCTACTTGGTGTGGCTCTGTGGGCTTTGGGGATTGTTTTCCCTTCAAAATAGCTTTTTAACAAGTCATTCTTGATGTGTTCAGTTTCTTTAAATGAACAGCCAGGAAAAATACATTGTGTACAGCTTAATCAAATGTAAGAATAAACAAGAGAACAAACATTATTCGTTCATCACTTGAAGCGTGATAATAAAATATGGAGAGGGGGAGCTGGATGCAACTTCCCAATCATGCACATGCTTGTAGAGAAACAGGACCAGTGACAGTCTCCTGTAACTTCCTGCAGTGTCTTCGCTCCAGAGCAGGTGCTGATGTGAGCTGAGCTGGAGGCGTGCAGTACTGTAATGCAGCAGTTTTACATTCTGGGACTGGGCAAAATCGGTGTAGTTTACTCAGTGGAGGACAGAAGGATGGACTGCAGGAAGAGCAAATGGAGCAAGGATGTAAGACAAGCCGGGTTCTTTCCAAATTATTGTCAACCCCAGGAGAGCTGTACCAGTTTAGTGGATCAGCATACCAAGAAAATGTCCGAGCAGCATGGGCAGCTGCTTGTAAGCAGAAAGCTAATCTCTCAGTACCCAGAGAGACTGGAATGTTCCCATTCACAGCACTGGGGAGTGTCCCCCCAGTGCAGCACAGGCCAGTGTGGGCACCAAGGGTCACTGGGTGTCCCTGCTCAGCCCAGGCCATGCAGAGCTGCAGAGTCCTGGGCAGCCTGTGTCCGGGAACTATTTCCTGTGAATCCGGAAATAAAGAAGATAATCATAGGAAAAAACTGCTCAGCTTTCATAGGTCCAGGATTAGAAATTAAAGGGCTGTGACTCCAGCAGGTTAGACATTCTAGCTGTTTATGTGAGCAGTGTGTACCGAAGCCAATGTGTTGGTTGTCACCATTTGTGCTTTATAAAAGGTTGTGAAGCCCTTGAGTCAATGACATCTCTCTTTCTCCTACTGAAACATCCTGGTTTCACAGCACCCACACATGCAAAAGATGTGGAGGGCCAGACTCACACCCTGAAAGGGAAATGAGTTCCATTTGAAATTTTCCCTGCCTTCACTGAGTCTCAGTGGGAGTTTCATTCTTGACTTCAACGAGCGAGGATTTAGCCCATTTATATTATAATATAACTAGTGTCTGCATGTTTTCAACTTCCCAGCATGCCCAGTTGTACTGGGGTGTTGGTAATGCAAGTAATGTCCAGATTTAGTCAGACTGAAAATCTTAGTAAAAAAATGAGTTATCCTCCACTGGAGGTCACAGAAAGAAGGTGAGCAGCAAGAGGGCTGGCGTTTGGTGCAGCCCTGCTCTCACCGGGGCCCTTGTAGCACCCTGATTAGGGGAAAGGGATGGTTAAAGGAATAGCAAGAAAAGACTTGTACAGGCAGGAATGTTTTATTTGAATTGTGTATCTTCTCATGTATTAACAACTTAATTTTCTTGAGTGTCTGCAACTTGCACAGGGTTTGAGCTGCAATGAAGTTCTTGCAGGATTGGGACCTGTAGAAAAGCAGGGAACACTTTGGGAAACTAAGATGCTAGTTTTGAATTTTGGTTTAAATTAAAGAATTTTTGTGCTGAGTTGATTTTCATGACCAATATTTAGTGTAAATTATGTGTTGAGAAAACATGAGAAGCCCAGAACCCTCACAGGCATCAGAGCAGCAAGAACAGTGGCATAATAGAAACAGGATACAGTGTAAATATATATTAATGTTTTGAATCCTCACCAGCTATTTAGTCAAAAGTACAGTTAGAATGAAGTAAAAGGCACAAGAAGAGAAAAAATAACTTGAGTGTTATATTGGAAAAAAACAATAGTACCAGAAATCCAGCTTACAGGCTTCTTTAACTTCAAGTGTAAGTCCACAGTTTGAAATGAGGAGGGAATTCCCAGATAGATGGGCATTACCTACAGGGTAGCAACTTCTGTGTAGTTACTGGATCTCGGCGTATTTCACTGAAAGAATAATACTCAGCTCATACTCTAAACACATTCTGTGTTTTGAAGGCTCACAGTGTATTGTAATATTATTTGGTTACTTTTATTAAAAACATGCAAGTCAGCCAGACTCTTCTGTTTCTCACTCTCCCCAGATAGTGCTTGTTAGGAACAGGGGTGGGAGAACTGGCCTGTCTCGCACTACAGTAACAGCAACCTCTCTGCTTGGGTTGGGATGCTGTGGATCCCCCCACCTGACATGGTCAGAGCCCTGTTGTGGTCATGGTTACTCCAGAGCAGCTCAGCCAGACCAAACAATGGGAATCGTATGGTTAAGCATCATAAATCATGGGAAGCTCTTTGTCACTGTCCCTGGTGCAAAAGATGAACAAGCCATGTCAGTGGCAACTTCTAGAAGTGGGAACTTCTAATGAAGAAATGCAAATTGTATCTGTATTTGAAAGCTACTTTTTTCCCCTTGTTAAGCACAGCAAATGCTTTTTGTGACTGATGAGTTAAATAGGTGTGGTGGGATGCTGATGTGTGTGGAGCGAAAGGGTTCTGTCCTCTGGGTGTGTCTCTGCTTCCCTTACCTGTGGATGTAGTTTTGTGCCAAATTAAATGAAAGGATTCGTGATACAGCAATTAACATACTGGAACTGTTTGTTTAGTGAAGTATTTTAATAGCTGTTAACACACTAAAATAGACAAACTCTTGAATAAGGCAAATTGGAATCATCAGCCTGGTGAAGGGTGTCCTGCCACCATGACTCGTGGCTAAGCAGCACTTTGCTCCTGTTGGTCACCCACAAGACACGTGGCAGCAGCCAGGGAGAAACTGGCTGCTGAGAAATTGGGGACAAGTGACCAGTGCTGATGGGCCTAATCCCAGTGAGGTGAAGGGTTTAGGGTTAATGAAAAGCTTGGAAAGGAAAGCTTACGCGACTCTCACTTCCCTTAGTATTTGGTTTGCTCATTGTAATTGTTTGACCACTCCTCCTCCTCCTGTTGGGATGTGTGGCTGAAGGGATGCAGGGCCAGAGTGGCTCTTGACTACTAAGAGAATTTTTTTCATTCAGAAAAAGACACAGACTTCTCTGCCTGGGATTAGTGTTTCCACTTCCTTGTCTTACCTGCTAATTTGTGTCGAGTTGATACTGTTTCTACAAATTAAGAGATAAGTGTAGTGCATCAAAATATGAATACACACACATTTCCAGGAAATTATATCTCAAAGTCATCTGCTAAAGTGTCTTCAATGTGGAGATATTAACAAGAAGCATCTCTCACCCTTACCACGAAGGCTTTGTGGTATTTCAAAAATAATAGGTAATTTCCACTTCAGTGGATTTTATTACCTGTTGCTCCAGTGGACTTTAATTGATAGTAACAGTGAACAGAAAACACAATTGTCCATGGCTTTCTTTTAACTACAAAATCCTTTATATACCTAATTTTGCTTTTTTAGTGGTGGCATAGAAAGAAGAAAGAAAATCCTTCCAGAGCTTCCTAAGAATGATTCTGCATGGTAGATTATAATGTTCTTTATGGATTATTGACTTTTAAAAATACATGTTGATACTATATAGACTAGCTCTGATCTGTTACAAAAACAGATGTCATAGCCTGAACAGCAAAATATGAAGTATTAAATCTAGGTAATAGATCCTGCAGTTCCTTCAGGTGCTTAATAGTTGATGAGTGTAATATCCTTCAGAAGCACGGCAAAGTGAGCATATGGCTCAAAAGACTCCTGTGGCATTCCAGGATCAGCACTGGGAGGCAGGAACAGGAAGTTATAGGAATTGGAGATGGATAAACATGTTGCCTTGTGAGTTACCTCCTTGTAGTGAGTTGACCCTGTCTGGACTCAAGGCACGACCAAAGCCGCTCTCTCACCCCCTCCACAGCTGGACAGGGGAGGGAAAATGTAAGGAAGGTTCATGAGTTAAAGACCAGGAGAGATCACTCAGGAAATACCATCATAGGCAAAACAGGCTGGAATTAGAGATATTAATTGGATTTATTTGTAACAAAATCAGAGCAGGATAATGAGAAGTAAAATAAACCCTTAAAAACACCTTCACCCCACACCCCCTCCTTCCCAGCTCTGTCTCCTCCCCTGATGGCACAGGGAGACAGGGAATGGGAGTTTTGGTCAGTTCATTCCAGGTGGCTTCTCCTGCTGCTCAGGGAGAGGAGTTGTTTCCCTGCGGTACCATGGGGTCCCTCCCACGGGAGAGTTCTCCAGGAACTTCTCCGATGGGCTCCAACTCATGAGCAACAGCTCCCTGTGAGCTGCTGCAATATGAATTTTCCCCACGGGCACACAGTCCTCCCAAAACTGCTGTGTCCTTGGGGTGCAGTCCTCCAAGGACAGGCTGCTCCAGCCTGGGAGCAGGGCCCCCTCTCTCCACCAGGTCTCCCACTGGATCACAGCCTCCTCCAGGCATCCACCCACTCTGGCATGGGCACCTCCCCCATGGGCTGCGGGTGGATCCCTGCATCCCCCATGGATCCCCATGGGCTGCAGGTGGATCTCTGCATCCCCCTATGGATCCCCACAGGCTGCAGGTGGATCCCTGCATCCCCCATGGATCCCCATGGGCTGCGGGTGGATCTCTGCATCCCCCTATGGACCCCCACGGGCTGCAGGGGCACAGCTGCTTCACCATGGGCATCACCACAGCCTGCAGAGGAATCCCAGCTCTGGTGCCTGGAGCACCTCCTGCCCCTCCTTCTCCGCTGCCCTTGGTGTCTGCAGAGTTGTTCCTCTCTCATGTCCTCACCCCACTCTTCTCTGGCCACAATTACAACTGTGCAGTAACTTTTTTTCTTTCTTCTTCTTAAATCTGTTATCACAGGGGCATTGCCACCATTTCTAATTGGCCAGTGGCATGTGTGTCTTTGGAGCTGCCGGGGATTGGCTCTGGCAGACATGGTGGAAGCTTCCAGCAGCTTCTCACAGAAGCCACTCCTGTAGCCCTTCTGCTACCAAAGCTTGGCCATGCCAACCCAAAACATTCCTCCACCCTTCTGCTGAGATTGGACGGTACTGCTTGATGCTCTTGTTAAAAATGGAGGCTTTCGTATCTCTGGTTCTCACAGGTCAGTTTTGTTTTGAACATCTGTGGTAGCTCACTTGTGCCATCAGGATTGTCAAGTCTGCGGCTGAGCGATGCCAGGCAGTGCCTGTAGGACACTGGCACCTGAGCCTGCCTTGCTGAAGGGTAGGTGCTTGCCCCAGCCACGTGGGAGTGTTAGGAGGAGACAGTGATCAGGGTGGCTCGAGCCCGTGCAGTGGTGGGTGACCTGTCTGACACCACAGGCTTGATGCCTGCACTGCACTTGGGACTGGAAGCTGGTACCTGATCTGGTACCTACTTTTGCCAGAAACTCCTTTTGGGGCACCTCTCTGTGCCTTCAGGCACACGTGGCTGCTTGCATGTCGTGGTTTGCAGAGCAGCAGTTTACACCTGAAGTTCAAGACTCAGACTCTCTCACACACAGTTTTTCCTCATCACTGTCCAAACAAAAGATGCTTAAAATTCTCCCCAGCCGAAACACCCTCCACGCAAAGCAGACGCCTGCAGCAGTCTTAGGTGGTGAAGATGTTGTCTTTGATTAAAGTGGAAGAGCTGCAGGGGCAAAGCCTCACAGGGTTTCTGCAGCATAGGGCAGCCAGGTTGGGTGGGCACCGACCGTGCTGCAGCTCCTGCCTCTCCTCAGTGTTTTCTTTTCTCAGCTGGAGAAGGGCTTAAAATCACTGCTCAGAGAGCAGGGAGGGAAGGTGTGGTACAACCATACCACTGTCACACTAATTGTAGCTGAAGTTTTAAACTGAGGCAGATCAGAAAACCTACTGCAGGCAGATGCAACTTTTAGGCACGTTCCTCACTGTACGGGGCGTGAGCGAGCTTGTGTCCTGGCAGAGGCAGTGCCTTCACGCCTCTCTCTCGTAACTAATGCCAGGCCAGAAGGCCGGTGACACCCATCTGCTGGGTTATCTCTGTCCTCCTCTAGCCAGCCTGGCCTGCTTTTCAGACAGGCTGGGTGTTTTAAAGTACCTCCCTGGGGAAAGCTGCAGGTGCTTTCCCCATTATGGTTTGCTTCGCTGGGAACTTGTGCACAAATCCAAACAGTTTTATAGAAATCACGGAAATAGGAGAAATTGTCTGCCAGCACTGTCCACTGCCCGCTCAGCCTGTGCTGCTTCAGCTGGGCTGTGGCAGTGCCAGCAGAGAACTGGCTCCTGGCACAGGCGCTTCAGAGGCTTCCCACAGTACTTTCCCAGTAGTTGCTGCCTTGTGACTGGACAAGGAGCAGACTCCTGACAGACACAGCTATGCAGGCAGCAGTGCCAGACACAGTGTAAGGCCTGTCAAGCACCTCTGCTCCAATTCATGGCATTTTTTCTCTTCCAAGCAGATAACAGTATCTATCCTACCCACCTTGAGCAAATATTTAAGAGATAAGCAGCACTGTTTGTACTCAGCAGCAATGACTGGACTCTGCTCATCCCCTGGGGACGCTTTGCTAGCGTGTCCCGCAGGGCAGTTTTAGGTCATGCTCAGTGTCCTACCTCTAAGCAACCCTCTTCTTCCTCTCTGTGGCATTTCCCACAGCCAGCTCCTCCTCCTCCAGCTCCCCAGCTGGGCCCAAAAGCCAAGTACAGCTGACAGCCCCCATAAAGCACAGGGAGAGCTGCAGAGCTCATGTTGGCTCTGCTGTGCATTTGCACTGAGGACAGGAGGGCCCACAGAAGGGGGCAGGTTCAGCAGGGAGGACACCAGGTGCAGCACAGACCTGCCACATGTTTGCAGGACCCGCAGTCAGTCATTTCTCCCTTCCTCCCCTGTCCTCCCATAAAATTAGGAAAGAGACACGTTTTAATGACAGTTCACTGAAATGTGCATTCCCTGCTGATTTGACATTGGGCAGAAAAAGTGTCTACAAAATCAATTTTTAATAAATGTAAACAACTAAATTATGAATGACAAAAATATCACTGAACAGTTAAATATTAATCATGTAATTACTTAAATTAATACTTTTAGTGCAATATTGTGATAGAGAGTTCTTCTACTGCTGTGTCACTGCGCTGGCCAGGCCAGTGCACAGGGGACAACAGGACCACAGTGGCCCCCACAGCAGAGGGACCTGGGGGCCTTAGGGCCTCATGGTGCTACAGCCCCAGTTGCTGGTTGTCCCACAGGTCCCACAATACTGGATGCTCTTCTTAAGACCTCTGGAACCAGATGTATTAGGAAAGAACTTCTATTTCCTGTTCAAAATAAAGCTGTCAAGAAAATGGCTAAACTGGCCCAAACCAGAAAGCAAACTGCCCCACCCCAAAAACTTTCCTGTCCCAAAGTGCCATGAAACTCCCCAACAGCTGTGTGTGATGTGCAGACCCACAGCTGTGCTCAGCGATGATCTTTGGGAAGACCAAAGGTGCTCTGGAGGGAGCTGGGGGTGCCGAAAGCCCTGGCTGCTTCTGAAATGGAGTGGGGAGAGTTGATGAAGGAGATGGTGTGTTGTGAGCTCTGCTGTGGGGGCTGGATTTACTGCCCTGCAGGCCCCCTCTGTGCTCCTGCCTCAACAGGTGCTGCAGGGAGCCTGCAGGCTGGAAAATTGGTCACCAGGATTCAGGGGGGTGGGCAGCAGCCTCCTGTAGGTACTTGCGGGCAGCACAGGGCTTCTTTCCTTGCCCAGGAAACTAAGAAAAGAATTTACTGGCACTCTTGTCCTTGTGGGTTGGCTGGCTATGTTGTTTGTTTTTAATCTAATAAAAGAAGATCTTAATATCATAGTAAAATTGGTACAAAGCTAGAAACTTGCCCCTCGGCATTTTGGCGAAACATTATTGAAAATGTAAAAGCCTTTAGCAGAAACAACAGAAGCACGAAGAAACAGTAGGAATGGGATCAACAGGTTGTGTTCTGGCTCTTGGGAGAGACAGAGAAGTGCATCCAGCCAGGGCTCGAGGTGCCAGGCTGGAGGCTGGACACCAGCCCGGTGGTGGCTCTGCAGCAGCGGTGGCCGAGGGCAGGGACCCTTCGAGGGCTGGGGTGGGCAGCACTGCAGAGCAGTGACCAGACAGCTGGGAAGAGCACGTTGCTGGGAGGGCAGGAGCAACTGAGGAGGGAGAGCAGGCGACTGGGAGGATCTGTGCACTGGGCAGATGGTGTGAGCACAGCGGGACCCGGCCAGGGCGGTGGAGGCAATGGAAAGACACGCTTGGCATCCTTAGGCTTGCAACTGCTGGAGTTGATCCTGGCTCAGTCTGCTCCCTGTATGGGAAATTAAATATTGGACACAGATTATACGAGTGTTTCTAAATTAGAAAGCAAAGCATCCCTTTCAAAAAGGTGGGAATGCTGAAGAAGTGTTCATTGTTCAGACTCGCCCTTTGCTGGAGGATCCCAGTGCAGCTCTTTTTGCCTTGTCTCCCTTTCCCTGTGCCTCCTGCCTCTTCACAAGCATCACTGGAAGTACCATTCCAGTGTGCCATAAGCAAGTGACTCCTGAAAATGCCATTAAGTAATTTGTCCACCAGTACAGTACTGGTTGCCATGACCACTCATAAAAACAACCATTTTCGGAGTGACTACTGCCCAGTCTGAGCTGCAGCGACTCCCCATGACTTTTAACTCACAGCACATGGTGGGTCACTGGAGGGAGCAGCTTCCTGAGGCTGCCAGCCAGGCTGGTACCTTATTTCTCATTGATCATCAGTGAGTCTGTACAGGGCAAAGCCCTTCCTGTCCCCCTGCACTTGCTGGCTTGCCGGCTCTTTGGCAGCCTGAGAGCATTTTGCTTCTCTGCTACTGTGTGAGGCATTTTGTTCTGACCCATCCACAGAGAGCTTCATGTCCCGCTGCAGAGCATGGAGCTGCTCCCGGTCACTGGGCTCTTTTCCATAGCGTCACGCGTGGTGAGGAATCCTGCCAGGTGAACTGTCTGTTTGAAGCTGCCATTTGAGTTCATTTTGTGCTCTCCCAGCATTGCATTTTCCGATGGACTTTTCCAGGTGTGGTTTAAACTGGCGAGACTGGAGAAGTGGGAGCACTTTCCACATGCAGCATTACAACGTGCTGCAGTGAAGTTGGTTCTTGGAACATAGCAGCCCCCTAAAATGTCAAATAAATCCTTAAACTATTCATCACTCTGTTTTTGGGGTGGCAGTTAAGTCTTTCAACACTCTGTTTCTTTCCCCAACAGTAATTTTGCTGGTGAAGAAATACAGCTCAGGGCACTCCACAAAGTGGAGCCTCAAAATTCATGTTTTGTTTTCATTGCCAAAAAAATGCTGTACTACAATAAAGAGTGGCCCATTAAAATTTTGTCCCCTGTCTTCTCTGCACCCTGTCGTTGTTGGCAAACCTTCCCCCGTGCCCGTGCAGAGCCAAGCAGTTTTGCTTCTGCAGACTCCACAGAGAAAGGACAGTGAAGGGGAGGAGGGTTCGGCCACAGCTCGACTTGTTTAGATGTAAGATCTCAAAACTTCCAGTAGCCATGCAAATTTACTCAGTAAATGTATGTACTGAACCTTAAGCTATCAGTGCTTGCTCTGCTTTCAGTGTATCCCAGCACAGCACACTGGCAAAGGAAATAAATTCACTGTGTGGTTCCTGGAATAAAATGTAATGCTGTACGCAGCAGTATATTTAGCTGTCTTGGGCAAATGGCCCTAAAATAACAACGAAAAAGAAAACAATGAATTACAGGAGTCTTACTGAACCTTGTGATTATATAAATTAAATGTTGCCAGGTGAACTGGATGGTATTCTCTGATACTGTAGGAACGCTAGAGGTTGGAGAAAACAGTGAATGTTATAATTAGGGTTTGGGAGAGCACTTGGTTTTTCTCACAAGTAACTCAGACTAGCTGTATGCTGGCACGGGCGCGAGAGCAGGCAGTAAAACCTGGAGTTTCCTTAATTAGGAGGGCAGAAAGGTTTTTAGCAAAATTCAGTGGAGACTTACTGAGTCCAGTTTTATGTAATATTTCCACAGTTTATTTAGATAGAAATGGTGCATTAATAAATTTGTAACTGTATTAGCAAGTTAGAAGATCAGAGCAAGGTACAGCTGTGGGGAGCACATGAACCCCAGCGCCCAGGGCCAGCTGCGCAGGGCACAGCCAGAAGCACCAGCAGGATAGTGGGGCAGCAAACCTGCCCTTTCCCAGCGCTCAGATGGGCACTGGGGTCACTTCCAGATGCTCCCCACACTGTTGGGCCTGAAAGCTCGGGGTGGGGTGGTGGCGCTGGGAGGAGGGAGGCAGCAAGACTGTGGCTGCAGCATTCGTCAGCAGTGCTGGACATCGCCTTCGGCAGGGTTTGATGAGTTTGTTTTCCAGGGAAGGGGAAAGCCCTGCCCTGGTCTCAGCGAGGGACACAGGGGGATTTCATGGGCGATTTGAAGGGGCGGCTCGATAGTGAAATCCAGCCAGCTGTGGGATAAGTCTCTCTGGGAAATGGAGGAGTCCTCATTGCAGGATTATTTAAGACTCGACTTTGAAAGATGAGACACTCTGCAGTTGGGAACAATGCTGCACTGTCAGAGAGATGGACTCAATTACTTAATAGGTCGTTGCTGTCTGTCTCCTGCATTTTCCCTTTCAAGAACATATATTCAGCTGGGTTATTTCTCATGGGAAGACAAAGCGTTGTGAGAGAAGCCAGGCACTTGGAAGGGAGAGGCTGGAGGAATGGCAGCCAGGCAGATGCCTGGTTTGCTCTCTGAGGAGCAGGCTCCTCGGGACTGGAAAAACTTGGAGTGATGTAGCTGATGTGGTCCTTTGGTCCCGTAATCGGCTGATCCCCCGGTCTCCTAGGTCTTGCTCCTGTTTTTATTTTTCTCACAAAAGATTTGCCATGGTGCTCTCCTCCTGCCAGACTCATCCCCAGGACTGCTGGTGGTGGCACTGTGGTCCCACAGGCTGTGCTGTAGATGCTGCATGGGCCATTGGTTTCTGTTTTTCCAAAATGTTCTGCATTGGATGGACACTGACAGGTCCATACAGCCCATCTCAGTGCATGGGCAGCCTCTCCTTCAGCACAGAAAGGCTTGGATAGTGTTTGATCGAAGGACAGCCAAGCTGGAGGCAAGCTCATGGCCAGGAACCCATCTCTGAAGTAACCACTTGGTTCTCCGTCAGCAGGATGTAGCGGACAGGGATGTGTAACAGAGCCAGGGACTCGTGTTCTCACCAAAATCACTCTGCCAGCCATGGGCTGAGTGTTCCAGGGTGCTTTCCTTGTTGGGGCCATGGGCCTGCCTGGCAGCCCTGGCAGAGGGTAGCACGAGCCTGGTGCCAGGGCAGCCATGGGGCCCTCACTGCTGGTGTGTCTCACTGCACACACAACCGGGCACCTACCCTCGTGCGTGTTGTTTGTCACCAAATTAGGATCCTTCGTGACCTTATGCACATTGAATTGATGCACCTAAATTGGTCGCCCTTAAGCCCCAAGGCTGTAATGAGATTTTGTCTCTTTTGCCCATTTCTTTTTCTCTTCTTTTTTTTCAGAATAAGTCGTCTGTTTAATGGCACAGAGCCTATTGTCTTGGACAGTTTAAAACAACATTATTTCATTGATCGAGATGGGGAAATTTTCAGATATATATTAAGCTTCCTAAGGACATCTAAGCTACTGCTCCCAGATGACTTTAAGGTAAGGAAAGCTATAGTCTGCAGTCTGTTTTTTCTTCCCGTTCTGTCATTTGTTTTGGTGAGGGTTGGTTTGTGTGCTTGACCTAAACACGCTTAACTAAATGTTGCTGTTTATTTGTTAGGATTTTTAGTTCTTGTGTATTACACCAGGGATGCTATTATTTAATAAATGGACCAGTGGTTGTCATGGATACCAAGAAAAGTTAAACGATGAAGCTTATGGCTAAATCAGTTTTTCTAAACTAATTGTATTTTTCTCACATTTTTAGCTTATTTATCAGGGTATAACAACAATTAAGAAGCAACATCAGCAACTTGAACTTAGCAGGCTTTAATGCTCAGAATCTGAAAAAAATGTTTTAAATTTGATACTTAGAGGGCTTGAACTGTGTAAATCTTTTTCTTGTTGGTATAAAAAAGAAACACCCTTAAACAAGCCCGTGAGGATTTGTGTTAGACATAACCAATGAAGATACTTTGATTTCAGGAAGTAATCTGCTCACAGTTAATGTCAAAATATTCTTGGGAGATGGAATTGACTGAGGGCTTTTTAAGGAGCAGGGCATGTTTTGTATGAATTTGTGGTGCTGGTTGTTTCTTTGCAGGCCCCGATTGTTTAAAGGGTCTCCTCTTAGCCTTGTTTGTTTGGCTTTGCACTTACGAAACTTCCAACATTGTCACCCTTATGTATGAAAATTAGAAGACAAAAGTGTCCAAATGCAGATGACAAGATTCAACAAAAGCACTTATTCCAGGATGAAATGATGAATAAATTGGGATGGCAGATGGGGATCTGCTCAGTTAGAGGACGCAGAGCATTGCTAGGAAGGAAAGGTCCTGCTTTCTCTGAAATGCCATTTCACTTTGTTGTACTGGCTGGGCCACAAGATCACTTGGTCCCTTGTGACTGAGTGAGTCCAGAGTTGTGGTGGTGGTGGCGGCTCTTGCTTTGGAGTACAGCCGGTCCTCGTGCTGCAGACTCAGCCATTCTCACCTGAGTTAGGAGGATAATCACGTCTGACCCCACCGTGGGAGGGTCTGCAGCTCACATCTTGTCCCAAGGCAGGGGGAGGTTTTGGCAGTCCTGGGTGGTTTGCAGCTCCAGCCCAGAAGGGCTGTCCTGAGCACTGGTGTTTCTGGTGTGTGGCAGATGGGCTGGGGAAGCTGCCCCATGGGTTGGGGTGCTGTGAGACGGGGGGGAGCCAGAGCACTGAGGGCTGGGTGGGAGAAAACTCCACGGAGAAACAAGAGAAAACCCGTGTGTAGTAGTGAAGCTAAAGACCAGACCAGTCCTGGGGGTTGTAAGATGGATCAAGTAAAGGGGGTGGATGGAGAAGTGGGAGAGGTGCCAGAGAGATGCTTTAGCAGCAGTGTTTTGGACAGTCCAGTGGAACAAGGTGTGAGAGGAGAGGGTAGGAGAGAAGAGAGAGGTAGTTTGAGCTGATCGTGGCCTCGACTGGCATCCAGATTTCAGAAGTGCTCAGTAACAGAACCAGCAGGATTTGGCTGGAGCCTGGAGGGGAGAGTGCCCGTGGATGCCAAGGACTTGTCTGTGCAGCGAGCCTGGCAGGGCTGGAGAGACTCGGGGGAGCCGGCGCTGTGCCCGGGCTCAGGCCGCTGTTCCAGACCATCCCTTTGCATAGGGTTAACTGTGTTTTATTTAGTTCCTCTCTGGGAGAGCTTTAGAGCAAACCCCAGGCTAATGAGGGCTCAAGAACAAAGCAAAGCATTGCTAGGTAGGGAGTAACTAAATAAAAATGCATAGAAGAATGTGCCGTAAAGCTATATTAAAACTGCATTGTAAACGGATTTGACTTCACAGAAATCGTGTAATTTTGCCAGCATGATTAAAGTGACAGAAGACAATAATCAAAGGCAGCAAATGGAATCACTCGGTGTTTCTGAATGCAAAACTCTATTTAAGGTATAAAACCTGACAGCTTTTCCAGTGAGACTTGCATTAAATGTTCTTTATGTCAAACAAAGCATTATCAAGTGTTTTGAATATTTATTAGTTTTTACCCCTTAATTTAATCAAGCAGTTTATTAGCCTCAAGGTTTAGCCAAGTTGCTTTTCAACTTGAATTGCTGCTCAGATGGTTATTTTGGAAAGTTTGGAATGTTAGTACCACACCAGCATTATTGTGTTTGCTATTTCAGTGTTGTTTTCAGACTAAGTTAACATTGAAATGCAGAGAAAGTGGGGTGTGTGTTCCGAGGCTAGTGATTCTTTATTATCAAGTCTGAGTGGTGTGTTTACAGTGAATATTAATTACACTTCCAGCTACTACTGAGCCAGAACTTGAAAGTGTCTCCCAGGTCTTCCTGCTGAAAGTAGCACTCTTATGGTTCCTGTAATTTTTCTGTGTTTGGGGGATTTTAAGCCACATGAAGTGTGCTGAGGAGTGACTGTGAGCGTTTGGCTGGGTTCTGCTCTGCAGCCAACCCGTGCCAAGCTGGTAATGGTGCACGGCCTGGAGCTGCTTCCAGCTCCCTCTGCCTGCTCTGGTTCAGTGTCCCGTGCGTGGGACACGACACCGTGAGCATCCTTCGGCCTCGAGCAGAGCATGGGGCCAGCACCCCCAGCTCTGCCACGCTGCTGGGTCAGGGGGTGGCTGCCACAGGAGCTGCTCCTCCTCTGGTGCCCAAATACTCCTGCCTTGGTCCCCCCCACCATGAGAGGGGCTTCCCCAGGACATCATGAGCAGCACATGTGCCCTTCACTGTCAATACCTAACTGCATGTGAAACCAGGACCTGTTGTACCTATTTGTTTGAGACTCACTCCCCGCTGAGAGAGCATCAATCAAAAATAGACATAGGCAATGTGTATATTGCTACTCCATCTCAAAGAGGGGAGGGGCACAAAGGCTCAGGACATCTGAGTTTTATGTGGATTACAGAGATCACCTGTAACACCAGAGTGACAAGGCCACCACTCTAATTGATTAATACAGTTACAAAATTAGTGTGCTTGCATCTAAAGTTTTCTCAAACTGGCCTCAGGAAATGGTGCAGTTGTCATCGTAGAAGTGAGCAACTTTCTTTCATAGCCAGGAGTCAGATCTTCACAGCACTAAAAATATAAAAGAAACATTGAGTTAGGATGACAGTTTGTTGTTTCATGTAATAAAGAATAACAAGTGAAAAATGGACAGAAAGAGCCATTTCAGCCTGTTCAGGAGTCAGCATTAGGTACAAAAATAAAGGATGTCTTTGGTACTGAGAGAACAGCGTCAGGTCCGTGGGACACGTCGTCTCAGTCTCTGCTGGCTGTCTCTGCCTGGAGTAGCAGATCTGTACCAACCCATTGGCAGTGACATCGAAACAGCAGCACAGCTGGCCTTGAGGTCACACCTCCCATCTCCTTCCCAGGAAGATGTCACCCTTGTCAGAGGTGACTGCAGAATTCAGCCCACATGAAATCCACCACGAAAAAGCTTTTCTACCGAACAAAAAGCAGAAAATTATTTTGTGAAAGGCAAAAGGCTGCATCCTTGAAAGATCTGTTTATGTTTCCCATGAGATCTAAACGTGGGCCAGAAGCTGTGGCTGGAGAAAGGCTGTGTGCATCCCACCTGCCTATCTGCTCCCTTTTTGAAGTGACCTGGCAGAACTTCCCCACTAGTTCCTACAACAGCCACAAGAAGAAAAGCTACCACTTGTGGTAGCTCTAAAGGCTTTTTGTGGTACTTTACAGAAAAATTAAAAGCTGTACTGTCTATCTCCCCTTTCAGTCTATCAAAGAGCACCCTGACTTGTGACTGTCACTGGTGGTGGGAATCGCCTTCGGAGTAAAATGTGTTTCTTAGGCTAAACAGAAGCAGCTCCAATATCTGTCATAGTGCTGGGCTCTGGTACTGCTGTTAGGGAGCTGGGAACATGGGGAAATAATCCTTAGAAGAAATGGGAGATGCGTTTGTCCTGCAGGACAAGGAACTCCTGGGTATTGTACGAAATCTGCTGTGGAATGCTGCCTGCTGCTCAGCAACACTGCACTGCCAGCGGGCTGGAGCCTCTGTGAGAGAGGGGGCAGTGTCCGTGCGCACGGATCAGTGCTCGTGCGGGACAGGAGCTGTGCTCTGCCCTGAGTTTCAGTGAACCTCTGTGCACTTGGCCACTGTGGCTACTCCCTTGTCTGTTCCAGTGAGATGTGCCTCTCCTGGATGGGTCCAGGAAGGTTCATGTCTGCGTCTGCCTTTGGTAACTTATCGAAACTAACGGCATGGAAGTGTTTTCATGCAGTTCCTATGGCACCTCCCTGGCGAGGTCTCTTGTGGGTTTAATTCTTTTACTTTCCATTTCATATTAAACTTCAGCAAATCTTCAGGGTAGGATTTGATATCTACAGTGCAAGGGTGGAAATACCTATGTCAGTATTACCTGGGCACCCTAAGCGTTCAGTGCGGAAAGTCCAGAGCTGGGCTCTCCCAGTCTGGTCTCGGACAGTATTCTGAACGGTGGATAAACCCGAAGGCAAAGATTGTGGGCTTGGTGTGTAAAGCCCATGACTGCCCAAGCACAGGATTTGGAGAACCAGACCCCCATGCTGTGAGCCACTCATTCTGTGTTCCTGGCTTTGCGAAGATGCCCCAGTCCCTCCATGCAGAAAGGCCAAATGTCCCATTAGAGGAGCAGAGCGGGGCGGGGCAGCCTTTGCTGCTGGTGGCTGTGGGAAGCAATGGAGTGGGGGCACGCAAGGCGTCCCTTCCCAGCACTGTCACTGGTGGACAGCAATGACTTTCTCTTGCCTACAGAAGACACTTTTTTATGCCCTCTACTTGTTACTGTGCTACAGCACAACAAATTCCCTTTATTGGCACTGCCTGACAGTAGGTGCCCTGATTCCCTGTTATCACCTCTTGGCACCAGCACACCTCAGTTCCCAGGGTCTGTTACAGGGCCCTTCTTCAAGTGCACAACCCTTTCCATATTTGCGCTCAACCCAAGTATGGAATAGACACAGGCATGAGAGTCTTACTTCAGAAACTAACCCAAACACCTTGGCTCAACCCAGGCCATTGTACCAGGTGCCCACCTTGTCCCACAGAGCATGTGATGCTCCAGCACAGCCCTGATTTCCACAGAGCCACCTGAAGTGTGGCTGAACCATTCTAGGATCAGTAGTGGAAGAGCTGTTCCATTTGAAAGCAGGTTTTCTTCCCACAAAATGGTATCAGAATGCAAAATTTATCCTGTTCATTTTAGGGCAAATGACAGCTAGCAAGAGTCACTAAAAAGCTGCAGTTGACAGGGTGGGCTGAGTTGGCTGTGGGAGAAGTAGGGGTGGTGTGATCCGGGTGTTGCTTGGTTTATGGCATTGCTGTTTTGGCCTGAGGGTGCAGGACCATCGAACTGCTGTGATTCAGGATACTGTCAGGCTAGTCCAAAGCCCAGTGAAGGCAGTCAGAGACTCTGTAATGTAATGGGCTTTGCATCCAGCCTCAGGAGCACTGTACCACTCTCGGCTTTCAAAAATGAAGGACTGTTTTTTCTGTCGCTGTACCATCTCTTCCAGGTTTTACTGTTGAGTTTTCTTAGCACATATTCACTTGATTGATTTTACAAATAATGCCTTATTTTATATTGTCCATAAACCCAGATACTCTAAAACTGATTTTTCAAGACCTACTGAAAACAGCAGATGACTTTCCACTGCCTTCAGAAAGCACCGGGTGCTCCTGTTCACTCTACACCATTACGTTTTTCCTTAGCATTGCTTGTTTCCTTTGCTTGAAAAAGCAATCCGTGGCACCAGCAGATGCCCAGGTGAACATTTGGCAGGCCACTGCACACACCTCTGTAGTGAACACAGTTAGGTGGTGGACTGTGCTGATTCAGTATCCTGCACAGAGATTTCAGAAATTTTTTTTTTAATTTAGGCCACTAATCCCTGTAGGTTTAAACTGATCCCCTGTTCAGTACCCAGGGAGGAGCTTCACTGGTGGACAGAGGAAAGCAGTAATGGTTCAGCAGAGAGTGCTGATTTTGGGGAAGGGTGAGAATACCTTCTGGCAGAGGACGAGGCTTTGGGGCTGATGCTGTCCTACCTGAGACCAGGTAGTGCAGCCAGCCTCCACACCTCTTTGCCTGGCCTGTTCCCAACACCGGTTGCTGGTTGTTTGCAGCATGCTCTCTGCACGATTTCTTCTTTAATCTTCTGTTGTTTTCCATCTTCAAGCGGTCCCGCGAGAGTGTTGCCCTCATTTCTTCCCACTTGCTCTTATCCCTCTTCCTCTCTGCTCCTCTTATCCTCCAGTCCTTTTTTCTCCCTTAGCCGTGTGCACATTATCCCAACCTTAGCAGACATCAAAGAGATGTAAAGGATTGGATGTCCCTTTTGTAAGTCGATCACCTTGCCCTGTCACTGTGAATATTCATACGTCTCCAGGCTGCAGGCAGCCCTGGGGTGGAGGAGCACCTCCACTACCGGTGGGTCAGTGGTGCCAAATTTGAGCAGAGCTAACTGCTTTGGTTCAGTAATACCCTGCAGCATCAGATTTTACAGGTTAATTCCAAACCACTATGAAGAGTCGCACCTTTTTGTGCTGCATGTTCATTGGCCTTTGATTCCCCCTCCTCCCTGAGTCCTGGGGCAGCAGCACATCCGTTATTTTTCGTGTAATTTTGATGCCCATTTCTTGATTGCTTCTTGTCACATCATTCTTTCCAGTCCAAATGATTTCAGTCATTTCAGTCTTGATTTTTCATTTCATTTCATTTGTGTAGAACTGGCCTTTGTTCCAGGTGTTGACCTCCAGCACACTCCATAAAAGGACCTGTGGTGCAGCATTTGCATGTGTAAAGAGGTGCAAGAGCCAGGAAAGCAAACACAGGTCTTTGCAGGGAGGAGCTGGTGCTGAGCTCTTGTTGCTCCTCTTCCCCTCGGGAGGCTGGAGGAGGCTGTGGGGCCAGCGGGAGCAAAGTGCCCCCAGGGGCCTTCTCCCTCTCCTCCTCCTCTGGCTGGGCCTGGGGGGCACAGCCGCCTCCCCGGCTCTGGGGATGCTCACGCCCTTGGCCTCCATGGGCTCTCACATATTCCAGCTGAGGTGGGAAGAAGATCTGTCAGAAACCGATGAAACAATCGCTGAACTGGGAATTGGATCAAATTGGGAATTTGAATTGCCCAGAGCCCAGGTGAAGTGATGGACAAATGGCAGGGAAGAACTGCTTCTTTTAAGCCGTCGGAGCACACAGCTGAGCTCCCAGCCAGCAGGATGGTCACTGCCTCCATATAATTTACCAGGCTCCAAAGTACACTTTAAATACATGAATAGTCTTGAACTGCAGGGAGCAGCTGAGCTGCTGCGGCTGAATTTCAGCCTCAGCAAAGACAGGTGAGAAGTGAAGCTGAACTGACATCTCCATCTCGCATCGTGTGCGAGAGGCGACAGCGAAGCCTGAGATCTGCTGTGAGATCAGAATTATCTGAGGCCACGAGTGAAGATTAGGGCTCGGAACATCTTCTCTTACATCAGTAGGCTTTGTTTATTGCAACCAGCCATTTTCATTTCTTAATCCAAAAGTAAAGCCTTCTGGCATTGAGCTTGTGGGATAATAAATGAAAGGATAATTCAGTGCAGTGGGAACTTCTTGGTCAGCTCCAACAGATTCAACACTAACACCGTGTGGTTTTCTGTGGAGGTGTAAGTATGTGGGTACCTGTTGCCTTTGCTCTCTTGCTGACAATACATAAGCCTAAGTAGGTCAAACAGGAACAATACTCATTTTTAAAAGAGAACTATAAGCATTTCTAGTTTCTCTCTCTCCCTCTCTTTTTTTTTTTTTTTTTTCCCAGGACTTTAATCTTTTATATGAAGAAGCAAAGTATTACCAGCTGCAGCCAATGATTAAGGAACTTGAGCGATGGAAACAAGAGAAAGAACAAAGGAAACATTTCCAGCCTTGTGACTGCTTGGTTGTAAGAGTGACTCCAGATCTGGGGGAAAGAATTGCATTGAGCGGGGAGAAGGCTTTGATAGAAGAGATCTTCCCAGAGACTGGGGACGTCATGTGCAACTCTGTAAACGCGGGCTGGAACCAGGACCCCACCCACGTTATCAGGTTTCCCTTGAATGGATACTGCCGGTTGAACTCAGTGCAGGTAATGGCCTTTCCCTGCTGCCTCATCTGTTGCTGGGGTGCTTTTTCATTATGGCTTGTTCAATTATATGCAAATTATTTGCTTCTGCCCAATTACTTTCAGAGCTTATACTGCAAGGAAACATTTTTCTGCCTGGTGAGATCATAGTCTTTCAGGGTTTCCTAAGTCTAAGCAGAAAAATACATTTAGATTTTGTGTATGGTAGTGCCATGCTGGCCTCATAATGGTGTTATACTGATAAATGCTAATTTTTTTCATCAATGTATAGCCTTTGGCAGGTTTTTTTTTTTTCTCCTCCAAAGTGCCTCTAGGAAGAAAGAGAGAGTTCCAAAAACTACAAAAAAAAAATCTCCACACCATTTTATAGAAAATGCAACAATGTGTAAATGCATAATTTATGTCTCACTCATAATTAAATGATGGTGCCTGCGGGATGGACTTAAAAAAATTGATCTCTGCACTTTTTTTTTTTCAAAAGGATGTTCTATAAAAATTGCCCAGAGTATTTTAAACAAAAATGTATTTCATTTTATACTCAGAGTTTTGACATTAGGTTTAAAATTAAACATACGAAACAAAAGAAGATAACTGGACAGATAGGTGGATGGCAGCAGGAATAAATACGTGGTCTGTGTTTAGGCAGCAGCCTGTGGGCAAGCAGGGATCACCAAGCATTTCTCAGGGATCACCAGCACTGCAGCCAGAGCTCTGCTGGTGTGGCTGTCCTGGGGCTGTGGGGAGGAACCAGGCGATGGTGCCGTTGACTTGGGCCTTAATTAACACGGGCAAGACAGAGCTCTTGGTTTTTGTGTGTATTCCTTTGGAATACGCTGCAAATGCTCATGTTATGGGAAGTGAAATCAACCTAGAGGGGAGTATTTCCCAAGTTACCATCCTCTGCATATGGGCTGTGGCTGCAGATGTGAACTGGGCTGTCTTGATAAACTCCCATGGTTGATAAACTCTTGATAAATGCCGTGGTTGTCTTGATAAACTCCCCTGTGGGCAAAAACCCACAGAAGAGCTGGTCCGTGGACCCGGCCGGCCAGAGTGGCTGGGAGGGAGGTGCAACAGCAAGGGAGGAGCTCTTGCACCCGTGTGGTTGTTACACACCAGGCTCAGGCACCCTCTGTCTCCCGGGCTGCCCAGTGACATCTTCAGGAGAGCTGCAGTCACCTGAATATGTAAAGGTGGCTGGAGTCATTTTAAAAAGCGTGACCCTAACGGTGGCCCCGCACTGCGAGGACAGCATTCCCAGTGGGTTTGGGTGGGTTTTGGTTCAAGACTCCCAAGTGGTGTATTTGGTTGAACTTCACCAGGCTGTGGTTAATTTTGCACAGTCCTTAGCAATTTCACACTTGGCAAGGCTTGGGGTGGGTTTCGCAAGGTTTGGGGTGGGCTGCCCCAAGCCCAGTGGGCTGGGGGTGGTCAGGGGCAACTCCGTTTGCTGGCATGGGACGGGGAGGTGTCTTCATTGCTGTGCTGGGAGGAGAGGGAGCAGTCTCGCTCTGCTCAGTGGGTGGGGAAGAACATTTGTGTCCCAGCCAGGCTGTCCGTGGGATCCTGTTAGATCACACAAGGAACGAGAGTAACTGAAATAATGAAGGGTCACGGTGAGCCACTGACCAGCTCAGCACTGCCTGGCAGAGCTCTGGATGCCCGCTTGGTCGAGCACTTGGCTCTCTTTTATCCAGAGTGGTGTAACTCGTAGGATACATGTGCTACATGTGTAGTAAAACACGAATTACTGTTATTATTTGAATGTGTTTTGAATTCAGTCAAAATTCAGACAGAATCAGAGAGTCTCTTTGCAAGTTCATGTTGTGGAAAAAATTTCTGTCAAAGAGTCTACAGTATAAGTAATACTATTAAATTACATCATTTTACTAAATTACATCGTTTTACTGTATAATTAATAGAAAGTGTTTTCAAACACTTTCTGGAAAATGATGCATTTCTGAGACCAAAGGCTGATGAAATCAGCAGCTAATTAGCATTGGCTCTGATGAACTCTGGTCAGCACACAGGCACTGCTCTTCCCCCTCCAAGGATTTTTTTGGCAAAACAATATTAAGTCAAAAGTTGGAAGTACGGTGAGGCAAATATAGCACAGACTTAAGGGAGATGGGTAGTGGTTGGAAGAGCAGAATTGCTTGCAAAGAATCCCAGAGAGCAGCAACAGAGGAAGCCTGTCTGCTGTTTGCTGAGGTGATACATTACTTCTGTCTCCCTGTGCTCTGCTCGATGTATTTGGTAGCACGGTTGCAGTATTTATAATTTTTTTTCCTATATTTGGAAAATATTTTCATTAAATGCTTTATATCGAGAACGGTGCATATAAAACAAAGAACGTCAACACCTAATAGCCAAAAAAATACAGTAACTCTTAATTTTAGACCCATTTGTTTTTACATATAGGTATAGGTTTTTTCAACTCCTTGCAACAGGTTCTGGTGGGAATCATGAATTTACCTTAGAGAAAATTCTGTGATGCTTGTAAATGTTGAACATTAAGTCTTCATAATTAAGAATGTATTTGTTAATATTCTGCAAAATTTAAATGAAATGCACTAAGTGAAAGGATCAGGTTTCCATTTGGAAAACCTTTCAACAAAATTAGATGTGCTTGGAATATTGGAAGACAGCAAATATTAAATCCTAGCACAAATCCTCTATTTAATAATGTGCACGTGTCTCTGTACATGGGAGAGTCACAGCTGATACTCAAGTTTTTGGCGTATTCTCTTTGGAGATTTTCAGGAAAGTAGCTCTGATTTGACTCAGAGATGGTCACTGCTTTCCACCGTCCGTATCTTACCTTCAGAGGAAATAATGTGTATAGAGTCAAATTCTCTAAATGGAATTTAAACCTGTCCATGTTCAAAATGCTGTTCAGTCTCATGCACAGAAGCACCGAAAGGAGCCTTTCTGCCTAGACCTGGGCTCAGCCTCATCCAAGTGACACTTAAAACTGCAGTATTTAAACATCCTCAGCATTGTTTACAGGATTTGGCCTGTTCTGTTTCTTGCTGAGAAAATTGATGATCCCAAGGTTTTTAACACCAGATTACAGCCTGCAGTCTGCTCCTTCCAGCACGTACTGAGCAAAAATGAATCGCTTTGTTCGGCGTGTGGTGCTCTGAGGTGTAATGTCTATCTGGACTGGGTGTTTGCAGAGAGAGGCTCAGTGAAAAAGAATCCTGTTTTAACATGCGGCCTTCCACAGCTTTGGTCTGAGGCGAGCCAAGGGCACCCCCTTGCTTGTTTTGTCTTACAAGCAAATTGATTTTAAAAACTTTTTAGCAAGGATTTTGAAGTCCCGTCTCTTACCTGTCAATCCTCTGTTCCACTCTCCAGTTCAGTGGGAGAAGCCTCCTTTCCCATGGCTGGGTTGTCTCTCATCTTCATCCTGTCAGGGCTAGGAGCAGTGATATATAATACAGTCAGAACACATTCCAGCCTGTGAAACAGCAGCCTGCTGGTGTCTTATTCCTCCTTCCATCTCAGACTCCTCCTGCCTTCCTCTCTGAGGAGGAACAGTGTTGGTATCTGCACCCCATTTCGGAACTGTAGGCCGCATAAACAGCCCGGACGAATAAGAGAGATGAAAGCTCGTTTTCTCTGTCTTAAAGGTATTTTATTAACCCACTCTTCTGCCTCTTCTTTTGCTCTCTCCCAAGTTCATTTTACTTCCATACTCTGGTGTGCTTTTTTGATCTTTCAGTTCTACAACTTTCTTGCAGTGCAGAGTATGTAAAAATCAGGGCAAAAGTCAGGGAGATTTGGCAGATGTGACTTTCTGAGAATGTTAAGTCCCTGTGTCCCAGGGCCAGGCAGAACTCCTCAGGCAAGTTGATTTTCAGCAGACTCGGCATGGCTTAGGCAAAGCTCTGCTGGAGCAGCCTCTTTCCTTTGCCTGTCCTTAGAGCCAGGGTAGCAAAAGTAAAACGTTTTAGTTACCCCTGAAAAGCCAAACCCTGGATTAAATGCAGATGGATAACACAGGCAGCCCCTCAGGAGGGATCGAACGGATTTAAACCAGCAAATGCTGCTGCCATGGTTTGCATTGCACAACGACACCACCTTGGACACAGCTGTCCTTCCAAAATCACGTTTCTGGCAAAAGCAAAGCCAACACTCAAGCAAAAGAAATGGTGCACTAAGAAACGCACCGTGGCCTCACGTGGGTCTGCATGAGGGCGAGGGCAGCGCTCTGTGTGCAGCTCCTCAGTCGGTGTAACCACTGACGTGCTCACAGTGAGGCTGAACAGAGACCAAACTCCTCCTGTAACCTCAGCCCAGGGAAGTACGACTTGACTCTGTCTGAAGGTGGATGTATTGCTTAGACACTTCTCTAGGATGAATGAACAAGTTTCTAAAGGGCTTGGTCCAGGTCGCTGTGGGTGCAGAGAGGTGTCACACAGGGCTGGGTGCTGCTGTGACCGGGATCCTCAGGTTTAATAAACCCATTGGGTCACTTCCCTGTTCCACGTGCTGCCACAGTGGGAGCCATACCCTGGGTGAGGCTCTTGGAGAACAGCACAGGCTGCTCCCTTCGATGGTATTTATCAGTAGAGAAAAACACAGGAACCATTTTTCCAGGCTGCTGCCCAGGACCGAGGAGAGCCTGAGTGGGTCCTGCATTGTGACCTGCCCAAGGTGCGCATCTGGCGTCTGCTCTCACCTGACTCTGGGAAAAGCCTGGTGTGTCCTGCTCTGCTGGGAAGCCGAATATCAACACGCTCACGCATGTGAAAACACGGCCCCGATCCCATTGCCAGGATCAGTATATCCTGAGGAAATGTGCTGTGTGACAGTCGCAGAAATTAAAGTTGCCTCTGGGTTCCCTAAATTCATGCATCTAAATCACACCAACTTTTCTTTAGGAGTAGAAAGAGAAAATACATATTTGGGCAGTACAGATTAACCTCTTTCTTGGGCCAGAACATTTCCCTGTTGTCCACATCCTGGCTCTGCATCCTGTCCCTGCCATGCTTTGCTCCTTTCCACCAAGGGCAAACAGCTGTGATTGCCACGAAGATCTGGTGGCAATTAGGAGTTCATTCGAACTCCTAATACATTTTCATCTGCCAAGGAAGAGCTTCTCAGCCCCCCTCTCTCTCAGACTGTTCGTATTACTAATGAATAATTGGCACTTTTTATTACAACTTAAACCTGATGTTGCTTCCTATAAGCAGTAAGAGAGAGCATCAATATCACCACAGTCCAGTATTTTACTATATAATGTACTAAGCTGCTCTGCAGCGTGCTTATTTCTTTGATTAATTTTTGTTTTCTACAGAGGTTTGCTGAGAGCGAGACTTTAATCACAGTATAGTCATTTAACAATAAGTTATAGAATTATAGCTGAATAATATTCATTCAATGGGGACTCGAAAGACTAAATCCATCATTTAGATCTGGTGCGTCCGAATGCTTTTATCACTAAAATTTGCTAAATATTAATCTGATTTTTTTCCCTCCACATTGCAGGTGCTGGAAAGATTATTTCAGAAGGGATTTAACGTGGCAGCTTCCTGTGGTGGTGGGGTGGATTCCTCCCAGTTCAGCGAGTATGTGCTGTGTCGCGAAGACAGACGACCACAACCCACCCCAACAATCAGAATAAAACAGGAGCCCCTGGACTAGACCCTCCCCGTGCCACCTTTGTAACCGTAGAAGTGTTTAATAGTCCCTTATGTGAAACACTAAGGATTTGCAAAACAGTATTAGCAAACAGATTGTGACTTTATGTTGCCAATTAGTGGTATTCTGAAACTACCTGTCACATAACCAGCCATGGAATGCATTTGAAAAACCAGTTGTCCATTGTTCACGGTGAAGTTCCTGAGCACACTCAGCGTGGCAGTCTGGGATGTACTTTGGGCTGGCCAGCAGTGGTGTGGAACAGGCAAAGCTTCGGAAACGCTGGCCCTGGACTGGCCTTCTGTAGCAAGAGCCATGGAAGCAGTGGAACAGACCAGCAGGAGCAGTGGTCCCGACAGCTGCCCAGGGACACCCCAGAGATGCACTGCGGGGACGGGGGCGTCTGCGGGAGGAAGAACCCTAAAAACTGCACTGAGAATCTTCCCTGACTGCTGCCCCTCCTCCTTATCAGACGTGCTTTACACCCCCAACATCGCGGTCACCTGGTGATTGTACTCACCCACATGAGCAAATGGCTTATTTTTATACTACATTTCCAGCTGAGGTCTCTCTCTGTGAACAGGATCCAGAACCAGAAAAGGACCGATTCATAGTCACTGGTGCTCAGTACTAAAAACCTCCCCCCCCACAAACCAAACAAAACAAGTGACAAGAAATTAGACAGGCCCACTTATGGCAATATTTGCAACAGTAGGGATCTGGAAGCACAAAATAAAATGCTAAATAAATCCACCATCACACGAGGGTCGCGTACCCAACGTGGAGCTGTAGCTCTTTTAAAGCCAGTCTTGTTTTGACACAGCAACCGTTAAGTTTTGCATCATCAAAGAAGTGTGGTTCTGCCAAGCAGGCCACCCCTTGTTAATCATTTACTAACCATGTTAGAAGCCCACATTTAGCAGGAAAGTTTAAGAAGTTTGGACAAGCCCACTCTTTATGGGTCTGGAATTCTTGCAAAGAGTCGTTAAAACCCTGTATTGCCATTGCCGGATGAAAGCAGGCTGCCTTTTGTTTAAATTGTTTTATTATTCTAAATTATTGTTACAATTTGAATTGTGTAGCTGCCCTCTATCTGTGTAACTTTGTCTGTAACAAAGTCAGGGGTCTGTCTGCAGGAGGGTCCTGCTTCTGCCGGGACTCGGCACTGACTCACAGGGCTTCCTAACTCAGGAGACAGCACCGTGTTTGCAGGTGCAAGGTTATAAATAGCATTCTGCTAAATCCTGTTTATTGCTGTTTAGCGTGATTGGGTCCTCAATCACTAATTCATGTGTTAATCACAATTTAGTTTCTCCCACATTAATTTATAGAATACTGTTGTAGATGCTGAATTTTAATTAAACTCTTTTTAGATGCATAAATATGGCCATATGGAACAAGGGACAGAGTATTAAGTGGTCAACAGTTCTTTAATGCAAATTGATTGCAATCAGGCAAAATTTAAAAGTCATGTTTAAGACTAGTATTTTCAAAAGCAATGAGCTGCACTGACTATCCAAGGTAAAATCTAGACAGGGGTCTAATTTTTGGAAAAGGGCTGGATACCTGTCCATGGAAAATCAGACCTCTGCAGGTTTTCTCACCTTGGTCACCCAACTCAGAAATCTCTAATGGCAATCCTGGCCGGTTGGCCTGCTACCTTAGCAGAACAGTTGAGCAAATCTGTCTACTTTAAGAGTTGTAAAGTTATTTTATTTTGTGGTTTTATACTTGTACGACATTCTAAAGTCGCTAGGCATTGCCATATATGAATATATGGCACAACATTCACCTTTGTATGTAAGATATCTGTAGAATTGTATATTATACATTTAATATTGTAAAGAACTTAACGTATAATTGTCATGTATTTGTGTATGCACATTTCTTATACAATACTTCATGCCATAAACATTTCTGTAAAGTAAATGAACAAAAACAAGCACGTAGGGTGGAACACTCACTGTATCTCCCATGTTGTTTGAAAGAGGTGAGAATTTTTGATTACACCTTCTCCAGCCTTTTGCTCCATTCAGCTTGATGTAGCCATGTCTTACAAAAAGATAAAAGTGTTTTATTTATTACTTTCATACCTTTAAGTCCAAAGTATCCTTCAATAGTCTGTTCAGGTTCTTGTTTTTATCCTGTATCCACTCCTGCCCTGCCCTCCGGCACGGGGCGAGCCGAGCGCTTCCGACAGCGCATCCTTGTCCGCTTCTTACCTCTCAGCCAGGGAATAAAGGTGATAATCCATCCCAGGGGCCTGCTCCTGCCCCTGGTGCTCTCCCCAGGCTGCTCTGGGGAGCGCAGAGTGGGATGGTGCTTTTACACATCTGTGGAACGCTGGAAGTATTTGTGGTTGGTTGGTTGGTTGGTTGGTTGGTTTTTCCTCAGTTTGGTGCTTACTGTATTTTTTTTTATGGCTCAATAAAGCAGCTCCCGTAGTTGGGGCAGCTTTGCTGAGGTGGCATTGGAAAGGGTTCCAGGCTGCGCCAGCCGAGTTAAATGTGAACTTGAGATGGAAAGTTTAAACCATGACATCACAGCATTGACTGCAAAATAGCACAAAGGCAAGGAAGACATGTGGAAACAATCACTTTCTTAGAAGAAATATGCCTTTAAAAAAAAAAAGTTAAGCTAGGACATGTTCTTTTAGTTAGTAACTTCAGGTCACCTATTTAAAGATTATTACAGTTTCATTTATATCTTTTTTACTTACTTCCCTATATTTTTAGGCAGCAATATCAGCAAAAACTGATTTGAATATTTACTTCTGGCCTTAAACCATAGCAACATAACTTAATGAAGAACATTGCTCAGCATCGCCTAAGATGTTTTAAAGCACCACAGAACCCCAGTGAAGCTGTGGTGTGCAGCCAGCACAGGTTTGTGTGGCGAAGGCCAAGAAGCAAAGCACAGCCTGGTTTTTCACCTAAATCCATTGAACAAAACTGTTCTGATTCGCTGTTGCTGAGCACTGGCCCCGTGCTTGACAAGCACGAGGCTTCACGAGCACTTTGTGTCCAGGCTGTCACAGCTCCAGTCGCAGACAGAAAGCGAAAGAAAATGTTCTGTTGTGCTTGTTGGACTCATCACTCCCGAGAAAGCCACTGCTGAGTACATCCATTCTCTGTACTAATGGCATCGAGGTTTGTTGACAATTTTATTAGCTGTTTCACAAAGGATAAGAATCAGCACAACAAAACATTAAGTATTTGGTTTTAATATTTCTTTGTGGGTATTCTGTTAATATTTTAATGCAAAATGTTTCTGGCCAGTGCTTAAGAACTACAAGACAATGTGAAATTCATGTTTGATAAATTAATACTGTATGTCACTTGATGTGTTACTTTAGTAAATTGTTTTATTTCTTTACAAAATAAGTACAAATAAGGGAGTATGTTTTCACACAAATTGGGGGTATTTACCAGTATGTACAGAAATCATCAAAATAACGTAACTCTAATAAACACAAGGCCTTTATAAACAATATGTACAAATTATCAATACATTTAAAACGTAACTTTACACTTCCTGGCCTTAAATACCTTATGAATAATCTTTTGGCTAAATAGCAGCAGTATAAATTTTCTTCTGCTTTTCATAAACCTTAAAAAATAATTAAAACCTTTGTTTTTAAAACTATTGGACAAATAGTTCTATTTGTGCTTTCGCTATGGTTTCCCATCAAAAAAAATACTGCCTCAAAAAAGTGGCAAGCATAACGTAGTAAAAATGGAAAAAGATAAATAAGCAAATGTCTCCCTTCCGTGGTGACTGGTAACACTGTTAGCTCTGAAGCACAGCTCATGCCCACGTGCCTGTTCGTGCCCTATTCGATCCCCATTTCACAGACGCACACTGACAGCGCTCGGCTTCCGTGTGGGCCAAAATTCTGCTTCAGCAAAGCATTTAAAAGGCATTCACCCCACCTTTAGGTACTTACAGCTGCTCCTCATGCTTAAAGCCACGTGCCTGTACAGGAGCCTCTCTGGACTGGAGGCCTTGGTCCAGTTGTCCAAGGCAAAGGTGTCCCCACTCCAGGTGGCACCGGGCTGCCAGGGCTCACCTGCTCTCCCCACTCCAGGAGTGGAAGCGGCCCCCAAAAACCTCTACAGTGACTTTAAAAATCCATATAGAATACTCTAAAATCTTTACTGAACAATATTCTCTTTTAAAACCACCATTAAACCATACTCTTTGCAATAAATAAATTAACATTTTTCTAGAAAATAAAACCCAACTTTGAATCCTGTTACTAACCAGCTGCTACAAATGCGCAAAAGGTTGATGAGATTTAGAAAACATCTGGAAGCAAGTCAAGGTAACTCAGCTGAGACCCAGCACACAGATTTCATACACTTAAGATTTGGTTCAGCAAATGGCTCAGGAAATGAGCTGTGCAGTAAAAGCAAAAATCCTAAATCTATAAAATTTGTGGGAGTGTGCAGTGGCTAGTCTCCTGGCTGTGCAAAAAATTGCCATTATAACTAAGCTAAAATAGCAACAGGTATCACCATGGTTAGTGAGACAGTGCTAGTAAACTGAAAACAAAACAAGCCCAGCACCATGAGTGAACACACAGGTGAACACCATGGCTGGGACACACTCCTGCGAACCTGTCCCAGTCCTGGCCAGGAGATGGTTTAGGTGAGCCATTGCATTCGTGTAACTTCAACACCAGCTACTTCAGCCTTACCTAAAATGGCCAAATGGAGCAAGACTTCAATGTTGATTTCATTTGTGGAGTTAACATTTTAAAACCTTTTTCACATTTTTTTGTGGTTTTTATATATATATATATATATATATATATATATTTTTTTTTTTTTTTTACATAAAGGGAATTTATTGCATGTGTCTGACAATTTTACAAAACAAAATTACTGGAACATTGACTTCTGAAAAAAATAGAAGGCACATTAAAATGACAGCTTTCAATGCAAGTTGAGCTTCTGTGGAGCAATCAGTACAACACTGTTGGCTTTATTTAAGCAGAGCTCGGTAGAGCAGGAGAGAACGGCTCATTTCTCGCTCCTGCTCCATGTAGAAGATGAAGTCCCTGAGGTTCACGCGCGTTATTTTCTGCCGGGGGTACTGCCGGGGGGAGGCCGTGCCCAGCCCGGCCTGGCTGCCACCACACACCCCCACACCCTGCAAGAGAACACACCAGAGGGTAAGTCCTGCAGCAGCAAAGGGCTTCCTCCTCTCTCAGGGCTACGACTGCTGGATTCTTTTAAACAGCTTCAGTGGATCATTATGAGGCTCATTCTGAAAACATTACATCAGGGAGTTTTTTACTATTATTATTTTTTCTATTCTTCTGAGTCTCTCATCAAGTTAACTGGAGTAAAGGCCTCAAGTGCAAACACATGAGGCTAAACCTTGTTCACTTAGGGCAAATCCATCCTGCTACAGTCATGTTCACTGTAGACATATTTGACCAGTTTAAATGCAGGAGCCTTTTAAGAACAAAACTCTTTTCAGCAGATAAGGCCATTAATAAGTGTGTGCACGATCCTACTGCTCATCCAAGGACTGGGAACAGGTGAGTGGCATATTGGTCCCACAGGGACCCCAGTTCTCTCCTCTGGGTCTGCTGTGAAGAGAAGGGCTCAGTGTGGGGAGATACTCAGCGCGAGCAAACAATCAAAAAATTAAATGGAAAAATCACAAAGACACTGTGTGATGATAAACACAAACATTAGTATACTTGTTTCTACAGCTATGTTAAACAATTACATATTTTTTAATTGGTTCATTGGGAGTGAGTTACTGAATACCTCATCCTGGCTTTGTATATAGAGAGAAAATTCTTAAACTGGGCCTGAGAACACCGTGATCTGAATATTTAGAAAAGGAAAGGACATAATTACAGCCCCTGCAGACTCATGAATTTAAACTCAAACCTGATGCACACACATGCTCAGTCGTTTTTTCCTCCATAGGAGTCCACTGTCTTTATTAATTCCAATTGGTTTGTAGCAAAATAAAAAGTGTTCTAACTTAGAAAAATAAGTTTTAATCGCTGAAAAGATTTAAGCTATTTTTCAAACCTCTAAGACATCTGGTAAAATTTTTAATACTTTTAATATCCCAAATTTACTTAGTGCTGCTCAAACCTACCTTCCTTTCCCCAGGAAATACTTATTCTAGGATCTTGACTCCAGACATTAAGAATACAGTTAAGGGTAATTTTACTACTGAAAGGTTGTAGGGGAAACATATATGGTCTGTTGAGAGTAAGGCACGGCACTGTTTCCCTCTGTCCACCACAGTCAGTCTGACTCCTTGCAGAACTGCACTATTCATGTTATTTCTCTTATACCTGCTTATTCAATTACAGCAGTGGGGCAAATCCTGTTCTGTAACCACAAACACAAAAGGCTTAATGGAGTGCAATGAATGTGGCTCAGCTTGCAGGGAATGGAGGGAGAAGCCCACGACGACCTTTGAGCACCCGGAGCATTTGAGCCAAGGGATTCTGCTCTCCAGTATGGAGCAGTTTTTGTTAATTAACTGATTGAGCACCGAACCTCACTGCTCACAGGAAATGCAGCTGCAAGGGCTGCTCATCCATGCTGCAGCCGGACACATGCCCAGTGCATAATCCATGTATTCAGCAGTGCTTTGAGTTCAGCCTTTAACCCCAAAACCACTTTGCATTCCTAAAAGAAACAGAATCATTTAAACTCTTCCTCTCTGTCTTCTACAGGTTGGAACGATACCGTACCTTGACCTGCCTCTTACTGCACTCTGACCATGCACCACCCACTCTGCCAGGGCCGTGCTCACTCTTTCTAAGTCCTTAAGAAACCACTGTGTGTGTATTTATTTTAAATCAAGCTGACTCAAAAAATACTTCTCCTCCTTCTTCTGTTCCCCCCATGGTGCATCTCTCCCGTACCCACAGCACTCATTTCAAATTCATGCTGACCACAGGACCAATACACGTGTAAAGAACGTGGCCACCTCAAAGTCATTGGAAACCACTGTCCATGGCACTCCGGACTGGGAGCATCCCACACACACTTACCCAACGGTCAGAGAAAAGCTGCATAACTTTTGAAAGCTTTTCTTTATATAAAAAAAACTATTTCTTGAGTCAGTTGAGTTACATTTACAGCAAGGAACTGCTCTCTATTTGGACAGAGTAGCTGGAATTAAGATGTGCCAAGTCACATTCACTACATTTATCACTCGAGATACTGAACTTCTACACAGGAAGAGCATATCCTTAACCAGCACCAGAACATGGCATCAAGCTGTGCACATTTGTAACCACACTCGTGAGCCCATCAGTTACCCGATCATGTTCTAGAGCTGTTTCACAAGGTGAAAAAAAAATCATAAAAATTATTTTAGAAATACAGAAGCACATCTGTAAGCTGACAGAACAGTAATTTATATGTGTCAATATGATCACTAATTTAAATTAAAAACCAGTTTGTTTGGTACTGCATTGTGCTCAAAATTACTCTGCAGATGCTATATGAAAAAAAGTGGACTCCTAAATGCCATAATTATTTAATTGAATACATGAATTCAAGTGTAGTTAAAAATAATGGTCAAGAATAGTGGAATTGAAGTAATTCAAAATTTTCTCAAGAAAAATCACTTTTTTAATCAGCATGACAGATTTTTCATCAACCCAAACAAGCCCCTGTGTTGTCTGTATCTATGGCAACTAATGAGATTTACACAGATAAAAGCTCTAATAAAAAAATAAATGGTTGTAAATTGTTTACCTCCTTTATTTCCTGGCCTGCCACACCCAAGCTATTCCCAAATCACACACACTCAAATATACATCAGTGCTAATTTTTGTATCAGTGAACTTCTAGTTATAATTTCAGGAAAACTTGAGACATTCCAGACCAGAAAAAACCCCATGTAATTAATAGATGAACTCTCTGCCTCTTAATTTTGAGACGGCTTCCAAACATGAGTTCCAGTGACTTCCTTTCCCCTTCCCTCCCGGCCTCTCCTTTCCCCACTGCCTCTCTTCCCGTGCTCCTTCAATCCTTTCTTGTAACACACCTGGGGACTGGTGACTGCCTTGGACCTGGCAGCTGCCAATCCCACAGCACGGTCCAGCACACAGCAGAGAGATTCTCCTGCGCTCTCCTTGTGGGGCTCCCGGGGGTGGGGAGCACCTGAGACTCCCCCCTGCTCCTGCTCCCGGCCAGGGCTGAAGGGAAAATCAGTTCATGGAAAATCACAGGCAGGAATTTGCAACCCCGCCGTGGTGCCGCGCTCTCCGTTAGCCTGTAATCCCAGACCCACTGAGACAGTCACAGTCTGTCTGCCGGAACAGCTTTACTGCACTTCAGCCCTGTGAGCTGATGGGGATAGAGCTCACAGCATTCCAAATAACAGTGCTGGACTGACAAGCTTAATTCAACTGTTGGAAGCTACCTAGCTTGAAATTATGGCTTCAGAAGAATCAGAGTAATTACTCATTCAGTATGCATACTTTGAAGCAATTCTGAATTTATGTCAGATGTGACACAAGATTTGGGCCACCTTTCTCAGCCTGTTCTCTATTTTCATGATTTTCCTCTATGAGAAAACTCATGCTGTTTGCAAAGGGAAACAGAAACAGTTCAGAAGAAAATCTTGACCGAAGCCTTGGTAGATCACCAGCTAAAGATACAACGGTCTGCCACAGAAACACGCTCTCCCAGTGACAGGGACACTACAACAAGCCCTGTGCACAGAGAGGCCAACAAAGCCTCCTTTGTGTCACAGTTCTCTGGCACTACTGACCACAGCAAATGCAGCTCCTCTACAAGACTGTGCATCACCTCTTATCTCTCCAGGAGCAGTCTGTGCCCTTCACCAACCACTAAGTCCCCCTGCCTCCCAAACCTTCACCCATCTGAAAACTGTGTCGGAGCTGCTCCATGGTTGGCTCTTGTCCCATCCTCAGGTAACACAGGTGAGTCCCCACGTGACCCCCGGGGCTGCAGGAGCTCCTCAGCCCCCAGTTATGTATGGCCCCAAGCCAGGCGCACTCCAGAGCTCACAGTGCAGCCTGTTCCTCTGGAGAGCCCAGCCAGCCTCTCTTTGCTGTACCCAAGCCAACAGTTCCCACAGAAGCTGTAGGGACTGAAAATCTCAAGCTCCTTCCTACCTCTGTTCTCCTTCTGCTGGGCCCCACCACCCAATTTGATCCCTAAGGATTCCCAAAGGTTTAAAGGCTGCTGGGAAAGGGGACTGAGGCAGACAGACACACCTCTTCCAAAATGATCACGGGCAAACTCCCCCACTGCTCACAAAGTACAAGTGTCTTTGTGCATTAAATTACAACAGTTACAGCAGCAGGTGGATGGAAATCAAAGTGGGTAAGTCCCAAAAATGTGCTGTTCCCTGCTCAAGATAGAAGTGCTTTCACAGAAGAAAGCAAATGTAATACAGAATCTACACTTATTTTTATAACAACGATTTCTACTGTTGAACAATTTTTTTTTTCCTTCACAAACCTGCATCTCTTCAACTCTGAATTACAGAACCACGGAAATAAAGTACAATATTCTTGTCAGGGAACGGAAAGATAAGGGCAAGTAGAAGATTGCATTTAATATTTTATCCATCCTTCCTTCACCAAAAAACAATTCAGTGCTGACATCTCTGCTTTGAACAGAGTCTTGATCTGCGGCTATTGCTTCTCTGTGAGCCAGAGACAAGGCAATAATGATAAAAGATCCGCTGGGTTTCTTCCCAGGCTACATGGCACATCCTTGTGGCAGACTTCACTTCAAGTCAAAGTCTGAAAGTGGGAATCATACAGCAACAATTCAAAGGCAAGCTATCTATGGAGTAAAATATACCAGGAATTTCGTCTCTGCAAGCTCCATGCACTGCAGAGGAGTGGGATGATGAGGTATCTATTAGTCTGCTCTTATGAATAAGAGGTCTTGAATCACAAGAAACATTCTGGAGATATTCTGCAGCAATTATGTTTTTACTTGCATAGAATGCTATTAGATCTCTGGCTGAGAGGCACATGAAAAACAGGTATAATACTATGTATGATTGGTTGTCCCACATAAATTAGGGTTTAATTCAACACCTACTGAGGCTAATAGTAATGATTTCACTGAAACATCCTAAAATTAAGATGCCTCTAAAGCACAGAAATGTAATAACCGTTCATCAGCACCTCAAAGATTAACAATACTATATGAAATATAATTATATCTACAAAAATACCGTGCATCTTCACATGTGCAACATGGTGGCTCTACAAGTGTCTTTAGAAAGATTCATCACCAAAAGCTATCATTTAGGCCTTCAGATGAGCAGCATTTACAGGGAGGATTAGATCCCATGCTTTCTTCGGAAGCTGGCTATTTTCATTTGCCAACATTTTTACCCTGTACTATTTTAGTGCAACTGTTCCTACAGACTGTTTTGGCACCCGTTCACTTGCTACACCCTCCTGGATGCAAATGCATCTCCTTTCCCCTGGGCACATAAACACACACCTCGCCCTGCAGACAAACATCAGAAAAACTGATTTGCACAAGTACTTACAAGTACTTCAAATACCAACACAATTGCAACATTTCAAAGACAGCGTGCAGTAATTTTTAAATTAAGAAATAATAAGGGGAAGGTAAATCATACTAAGTCATGGATACAGTGAAAATTTTTTCTTCAGATGTGATCACTTCAGTTTATAATTACCTGATGTTATTTGAACCCAAAGAAATGGGCTGCCATTACAAGCAGAAGACTTTATATGTACCTGCCCCTTGCCTTTATTACATTACACCAAGTCACATATGCAAGTACTATTATAATAAAAAACCTGCTTGGTAAAGCAGCATCAAACCAAAATCTTCCAGCTGAGGGAACTGGGCATCAATTCCAATCTCACCACTTATTGCTCCCTCTAAGACAGCATTTCCCCCCCAACTGAATGAGACCAGGGGCAAAAAGCAGGCTATGAGGCATTTCAGTGAGAAACTATCAGGGAAGAAGAGGAGTCTGCCCCAATGACAACAGATAATGAGATGAAGTGTAAGGCAGCTTTGGGCTATGACATTTACCTGCTCAAGAGAGACGGGTGTTCAGTACCCAGTCCTCAATAGGTCACTCTTGGTAGGAACCAGACTGCAACTAATCTTCACTTCCTAATCAATGTATCCATGCAGTGTCTGAATCATCACTGCACTGATGTGAGGCAGAAAAACTCGGGTTCTTGAGATAAGCTCTGCATTCCGCAGAGACCTTCGACCTTTCCAAGATCTTTCGGTACCCCCACTGCCCATCTGGTATCTGATAAGAACACAGCGCCTTGGATTCTCCAGCTCCTTGCAGCACACTCATGACGTGCTGGCGGTGCAAGCTCTGGGTCTTCTCATTTCCTTTGTTCATGAACCGGCTCTTCAGAGCAGCTACGGGTCCTACCAACACCTTTGTCCACAAACATCTCATACCCAACACAATCCACTGCCTTACTTGGATTTAAAAGCAATGACAATTTTACCTGATTCAGAATTCTTAAGTTTGGGCTGCATTCTTGCCATGGTAATTATAAGTGGAATATTCTATTTATCCTGTTTCCATCATACAGGTACATTTTCATTTTGCTTGGAATGTTTCTCCTCGCATGCTTTCCAAATGTTTAATCAAGTGCTGCTCCCTTTGAAATACTAATCCTGCCAAATTTTTTTACTGCTATTTTTCAAGCATTGTGGTGCTTTACCCTTCTCATCTTTCAGTACTAACATAGGGGGTTATTTTCTGTTGTTTGGTTGAGGTTTTTTTAAGGATTTGCCTGTGTTACTCCAGCCCAGTCACTCTGTACATCCCTGCATTCTTTCTCACTGGGAGTCAAGAAACGTCAAACCAACTTTGGGAGAAGCCCTACAGCCCAGCTTGCAGGATTCACATTTTTCTTGAGACATATTTGATTCCCATCTGAATTTTTTCTAATATCCTTGATATTAGTTTGAAACTATCTCAGTTTTACACAGTGGGTGGCCCTTTCCTTTCTAAGCTATATGACTAGGACTTACATTAAATCAGAAACATAAAATAATTAAAATATTCTTGACATTCATCAATCTCTAGACACATATAACTGTAAAATTTAATTGTTTAAATATCTAATTAAAAGATACATAATTGCTATACAGTAAAGGCTGCTTTTTGGCCTGCCTCTTACTGAAAACACTCTGAGCAGAATGACTGTAGGGGACCAGACTCATTCACAGCAGGTTTTGATGAGGAGAAGTCAGCACTTCCACGTGCATCACACACTCCACGCCCGCGTCGAGGTGAGACACAGGTACCACACAGCTGCTTCATGGCCTGCCAGCCCTCCCACGGGAGGGGGAAGAGAAGCAGACAGAGAGAAAAGTATCCAAATCTTAAACACAAAATCACTTTCTCAGCTCTTGAGAGCATGAATTGCCCTCATTCATCTCAGCTGACTTTCGGTTCTTAAGCCTAATTATGATGTATAACACCCAGACTTTATAATAATTGTGTTTCCAGCTGTTGGCCATCTTGCTCACTCCCAGCAACTGTGCAAGTGCCAATCAAGTGTCTTTATGAGCCAGTTGCCAAACAAAGGACAAAAATACCCACAGATCTACCAGCTCTTTAGGACTTTATTCCTGTGTAAAATCTGCTGGTGGACTCTCTCTGAACAGTGATCTAAACCTTTCCCTGTAATTACCACAGGCTCCTCTGTGGATTGAGGGTAGCGCAGGGCCCTCACCCGTACCCAGCCCATTAAACAAACCAAAATAAAGCAGGCAATGCAGTTATCTCTGGATTGAGTGGCAAGAAAATTAAGCCCTAAATGCTAATACCTTCAGCTTGCAGGATAAACACATTGCTGGAACACAGTCCAGTGTGCAGGAAACAAGACATTAACACTTGTAAATAAAAGGTGGAAGACAGCTAACACTCTATTACTGCAAATATCATGGAATATAATTAAGGCCGGTGCATTTCAGACATTAGGGAGAAATTATAGAGTTCAGCAGGGAGAAGTTACCAGATCATTCAGCCATTCAGTTCTTGATTTCTTCACATTTCTTACAGCTAAGTCACACTCTTGGCTCTTTTTAAATTAGTGGTTTGCTTGTTCAGAAAACATTTAAAAAACTTAGACTGGCACAAATAACTCTCAGAAAAAAAGGCTCCAAAAAGGAAACAAGTTCCTACAGACATTAGTAACCTCAAACGAGCCCCCAACTCCCTGCACTGCTTCCCCTTTCACACTATCAAGACAGTCCCCTGCACATCCTGGTCACCAAGTGCTGCTTCCATCATGCTCTTTCTCAAGTCCTTTTCCACGTTCCTGTCTCTCTCTCCCACACCAGCATCACTTCTCCAAGACTCAAAGCAGACACACTTGGTGACCTGCACGTCTCCACCACCTCTGATTGCTCTGCTAAATTAGAGCATTAGACTGCTATCTAATCTGCCCCTAAACTTCCAAAACCAACCCTCTGCTTCATACCGTCCCCTAACCTCTAAATGTCAATCCAGGTTTTTCCTTTCCCTCCATTATTAGACAAAATGAGACAGCCAAGCCTTGAGTAACAAGCAGATCATTTTAATTTATAAACACATTACTGACAATTTAAACTTTGCTCTACACTTTAGAAACCCTGTAATCCCCTCTTACTTCACAAATTCCCAAATCCTTATTTTCCTCCAGCCCATTTCACCACAAAGCAAACAACCAAACTTTTAAAGACACTTATATTCAACACAGCCAACAACAAAGAATAAACCTTAAATTTCAAACTAAGCTATTTGAAAAAAACCCAAACATATTTGTCTTTTGTAAAGCTAACCCTTTCACACACTCACAATTGTCCCAGATCCACCTCACTGTATAAACAGTGGGATTAAGTGCATCACAAAAACTTTCCAGAGGATTCTTTAATCAACTGTATCTTGCTGTAACAAAATGATTGGGCAATTCATATCAATTTCTATAAAGAATAAATGTCTTCAGTCTACAGATGATCATGGACGAGACACGGTGATGCAGAAAAACATTTTTTTCAGATGTTAAAGCTCTGCTCTTAGTTATCACTAACTTTTCATTTTTACTATTCTCACAGGTTTGAACACCACTCAGACTACCTCAAGAAAATAAGACTTAACAAGTAAATATTACAACTGTCACCACCTTTCCTGTATTAAAACCACCCCCAATATATATAGTTATTAATTGTTTAAAATAAATTAAAAACCAGATAGTCAAAATCAAGTGCTCCACTACAAACAACTCTAATTAAAAGAGACTCTAAAATATATTATAGAAATAAGTCTAAGCCAGACACAAAATCACCTAATTAATCATCTGATACACACTGAAGAGCTCTTACAGACGGGTCCCGACAACTGACAATAATCAATGTATAAACTGACAAGTCTATCAGATCTAACTACTCCCAAACCAAAATAAACATGAATTTTATATCAAAAAGAAGGTTGTAACTACAAAAGAAAAACCTTTATCAAAGTAGTAGCTCAAACCAGAGGCTCATGATGGGATATTTTTGGCTAAGTTAAACAAAAGGCAGTGGAGTGCAATGTACTCCCCTCTCTGGAAGGAGCTGGCACAACCCATTGCAGCAACGTGAGAACCCAGCAGATGCTGGGAGAGGGCACCCAAGCAGACAAACGCTGAGCACAGGAGCACACACTGAGGGGATTACTGCAGTAATTAGAGAGAGAGCCAAGGGAAACAACAGCGTGGAATTCCGAGTGTGCTCCATAGCATGGAATGGTGCTACTGGCCTATTTTTACCATTGGCAGTAGGAGGGGAGGCACAGCAGCTCCAGTAGGAGCAAGTGCATTATGATACAACACAACATGAGCATTATAAAATGCGAGATGAATCTCAAGCCCAGAGGCTCTTTAGCACCACTCCAAATCACAACTCTCTGCCTTCATTTTTCTTCTTTGCTACTATTTCACTTCTTCTCTCAGTACTTCTGACTTGATTAACCCTTTTTTCTCTTCCTTGTCTTCTACCTTCCTGTTTTCGTGGTATCACATCAGATTCCTTAAAAAGCATCTGAGTATTCTCAGCAGAGATTATAGATCAGCAGTCAGGTTTTCTGACACACCCTAACCCAGTGAAGCTCCAGTTGTTTCCAGTGAGAAATTTATCACTTCATTGGCATCTCAATAAGACAGCATGCTCTTGTGACAACCTGGCCCCCGATTAAAAGTTACAAAAATCATAAATCAAATTGTAACCTGTTTTTAATGGCCTGAATTCAAGTGCTGTGAATTTGTTTTTTCCTTCAAATACTTTCCCCAGAAATTCAAGTCTAACGAGCCTGAAACAGACTTCCTGAAATACAAGCTGCATTTTCGTTTTCTGGGAATTAGAAAAGATGCAGTTATGTGTTATGCCTAATTTTTGGTATTCCTTTCTGGAATGGTGAGTTCTGGTGTTCAGTTTAACAAATTACATCCTTCTCATTAACCTGGCCTGAAATTATGAAATCAATTTTTCAAGCTCTTTTTTGGTCTTTCTACAAATCTGTGCTAGGATCCCTGATCTTTCCACGCTGTACACATAATGTGCTACCTGAACGCGTGCAGCAGCAACATATGGTACAGTAGGTTATAACTATTTTACCATCTGTTCTATCTGAACTCTAACCTCAATAATCCCATATCAGCTTTTCCCGTTAACTGCCACATTTCTTAGATCTTGGCTTCTACTTACTCTTTTAAAATTAAATTGCAGCAAATGCATGGCCAGATCATAGACTGCTCTTCAGAAGCCTCCACTGCTCCCCAGGTGACTTAATTTGGCCAGGGTCTTAAACAAATTATGCCTTCAGAGCTACAGGCCTTCTTTTTTTTCAGTGAATAAGATAAATCAGTAACCAGAACATTCTTTATTCTGAAAAATATTGCTCAAGATCCTGCCATATCCTTTACATACTCATTTATAAAGTATTTTGCTTCTATTTGCTCTTATTTAGAAAAGGGCATCCCCTTCAGTGGAACTACAGCAGATTCCGTATTTTCCAGGAGCAAACTTCAGGGCTGTCCCTGTCTAACCACCTCCCACTACGGGCCTAATTCGTTCTTTCCGCAAACAGCACCATCGCTATAACCCCTCATTGTCTTGCTACTCTGTGTACCCATAAAGTCCAAACAGTAGCATCATATTGAACAATAAAATGCTAATTTTATTGCAGTAAATCTAAGTTCTACCCAAAGTTCAGAAAACCGGACAAATTCTGCAAACTGAGAGGAGGACATTTGGAACTTTTATTACTATTAGGGTTTGTTGGTTTTGTGTTTTGCTCGGGCTGTAGGGTTTTTGTGTTGTTTTGGTGTTTTATTGTTTTATTTTGTTTTACTTTTAAGACTTGCATCTCATGTCTTCAAATTCTATTTCATATAGATGTTGGAATTTGAAAGTAAGCTCTAATTCCAGCTAGAACAGCTGATCTGGTGGACTGCCTTCAAATTTAAAGTCTGCTTCATTTACAAAAACTCCAAAAATAGCTACATGGTAATTAAAATCCATGAAAGACTGTGGCTTTGGTATAATTTATACGTACCCATGCAAAACTATTACATATACGCAGACATATGAAAAACATAAATATATTTTTAATAAATACTAATCACAGCCACAAGAATATGCCCCTCTATTTCTTACTATAGTACTTGACAATACCGGTTCTTATGGATGATGAAATTGAAGAAAGACTCAAATATGGTTATCACCAATTACTATTTTACAGCATCTATATTCAACTCAAAATAGTAAACCATAACAGCTCAGTAAACTTCTCTGACTCATTATCAACTGAACCAGACTGTAATCTCTACACAATGAAAACTACATTTGTAAAAGAATACCTTTGTAAAATTATTCAACTTTTAAAATCAGTATAATGCCTTCTCATTAAAAAGTATTTGTATCTTCTCCATTTTGAAATACCACATCTTGTGTAGAAACGTTCCTTCCTTTTGGATTCCCATTTAGTATCTGAACAAAAGGGAAGTTCGATTTTTTGAATGTGTGAAGAAATCAGTTCGTGAGATATAATTTTGCTTTTTCACACATGAGCAGTTTAAATATGTTATTCAATGTTATCTTGAGGCACAAACATAAGGCATGGAGGTTCGAGAAGTCAAGACTACATACTAGTCTGTTACCTCAAATGTCTTCCAAAACACGCAGCTGAAGAATATCATGGAAACTATGGTTTAATTAAGGAATATTGAATTTAATTGTAATCTGGGTCCTATTACACAAATAGTACACAGTGCCTATACAAATATACAGAGTCCCTAAGTATATAATTCCACACACGTTTTCCAACTACACAAATGGGTCTATATTCTATAGCTCTACTCGGGGGAAGAGAGTAGTACTTTGTTTCTTTTGGAGTTTATGCTAAAATAGTCTCTTCCTCCCCCTGTACAACGCAAGGGAAATAAGAGCTGTAATGGTTAACAACTGGACTTCACTTTATCCCTCCAAACACAGGAGGACATCGGGTCTGCCCTCCCCCATCAATTCTTCTTTGCATTCAAAATATTTCCACCTCTGCATAAAAATGGCTTTTTTATTATGCAGTTTCACAGACTTTCCTAGGTGGCACCCCAGGAGCATAATCCTGATTCACAGAACAAAACCATCTAATTACCCCAGCTGCATAATTCATTGGCCCATAAACAGGAGTTGGCCAACCCATGATCTTATCTGACAGACTCTGGGGAGCACCTGTGGGAATCTCTGCCACGGGAGAGGCACCGGGCAGGGCCAAGACCTCCTTGGGCATCTTGGGGTGGCCAAGGGGAAGGAGGACAAAGGAGAGGAGCCATCCTGCAGCCTGGACCTTGGGCTCTCCAGGCAGTCAACCCTGCCTTTGTCTGCTCAGTCTGGCTGCAGGTGAATCAGTGAACCAGAGGTTTCTTGGAGCTGTGATCCGCCACGGCCACACCGCAATGAGCCAACACTTAATTCAACTGCAAGGAAAACACTCGAACTGGCAATACTCTAAGTATTTACTACAGGTTTACTTCAATCTCATTCAGAGGCAAGACTATAATTTGAAAATCCAACATTGCTCAGATGACAGAAACGAAACACAGTTATGGAGTATTCCTTACTTTGCATCTATTTTTTCTATCATGCTGATGAAAAGCTCTCAGTATTCTGGCAAACTTCCCAACAGAAACTTTTTAGACACTGTCTTTGGAGAATTGCAGCAGGTCCTTTTATTATTGCTTGTTTGTTTTAATTTACCAGAGTTGCTCTCAAGTTCAATCTAACCTTTGAAAAACAGCATCCTGTTTGTTTCCATGATCAGGTATCTGCGATTCACTAAATTACAAATGAAGACGAGCCCTGGACCACTCTTGGTGCCAGCTGGCAGAACACCTTACGGTCTCAGGTGAATTTCAAATGTAAAGAATTTATATTTAAAAGAGCTATGAATTCGGTTCTAGTGTGTAATGTTTTACCTTATAATAAAGACTAAGCCGGAAAACATTTCAAGTCTCAACAATGTTTTCATCCTGCATTATAACAAACATGAGTGGCGGAGAGACTTGTCAGCCCAGTGGTTAAGGCACTATTCATCTTTCGTCTCCCAGATCTGGGCTGCAACCACTCGGCAATAGACTCACTTTCTCACTAGAAATGTCATCTTGGAGCTGAGAAACCTTCTTGACAAATATGTTTTTGAAACAGATGTATTTTTGCTAAACATTTTATCTTTGACAAAAATGTCTTCTGACAGAGGAAGTTTCATAGCAAATTTTTTTTCACCAGCTCTAATAACAACTTAGACTTTTAGGGCCTAAATGGGGAAAGCTGCTCAGACTCTGCCTTGCGGATTGAGGTAAGGCCTCACTGGCTGGAGCAATGACCACTGATGTAACCACCTCGATGGAAATCTGTCAATTAGCCATTGCTCTGTCCCAATTTACCACTGTTTACCCTAAAACAGTGAGCTACAGGCATGCTACTGGGCATTCAGAGCAAGGCTATGAATGGGACATGAACTTGTCTCATCCTCCTCAGCTGCTCTTCACAGCTTTGTCTGAACGACTACTTTGTGTACTTAAGTAGTAATTAACAACATAAATGTTTAGAATAAACAGTAAGGACAGGGCATTTGAAAAAAGAGTTAACAGATGTCCTTAACATTGCTGCTGGCCTAATAACGTTTCTGCAGTAATTTATTTGATGTGGAGTTTATTTAGCTGCTGCAAACATGCCGGGTTATAATAATCATAAGCAGGTTGCATTAAGCACAATACGACTTGGGTGTGTAACACAGTGTTAAAAATAATCCCAGAAACTGTACGCCTTAAAGATATTAGATGTGCAGTATCTTCTGCAACCTGATTGTGAAAAGCTAGCCAGAAAGCACCTTTCAGAATAAAAAAAATATTAAAAGAAATAAAAAACCCAAGACTTCTTTTACAGATAATTTTGCCTGTAGTTTGGGATAGCAAGCATTAAATTCAAACATCAAATTCTGGCATACTTCAGTAAGCTATCAGCACAGCAGTGCTGCCTTTTTTCCCTCTGAAAAATGAAAGAATTAAATTCAAAACAAACAACTTCAATTTAACACCAAACTACAGGATAACCAATCTTAAAAATGTCAAATTGTAATGGATCTTAATACCCATATAAAACACAGAAATAGTGGCATTGTTCCTTGGTAATGCATAGCAACCTTACAGAATTTCAGTGAAGGAGAAAGAAGGGAAAAACACCTTATTACTTCTAACTCCTGCGAGCCATTTTGGTCTCCAAAGGTTTTAGACCGCCTCGGGCCATGTGTCTGCAGTGTTTCGGGAAATGACTTGCCTTCGCACGAACACTGCTATGTTCTGCAGCACTGCTGCCCCCCAGCATCCCCGCTCCATTTCTAGTTAACTCTTCCTTACCTGTAGCAGCCTTCCCCCCCACCCCCCCCTTTTTTTT
>VZTA01002229.1:0-43994 GCA_013398855.1 Mohoua ochrocephala | reverse complement strand
TGCTTTGGAAAAAAAAAAAAAAAACCCAACAAAAAATTCCCCCCACAAAAACGCAAACCAAAAACCCCTCTGCTTTTTCTGACAAGTTTTCTCAGAAAGAAACAGGACCAGAATTTATCTCTATAAACCTTGGAAAGAAAAAGGAAATACATTTGAAAGTAAAATATTTGGAAACACAACTAGTTTAGCTAGCAATCACCATGGAGCTTTGAAGTTTGATACTGCTCTAATGTTTGTGTTTTGCCTCAGTTAACAAACAACAGTTAGAAAACAACAAAAAAAAAAATCATCAACATCCCCCAAGAATACAATGGCACTACTAAAATCCTTCACTTACCACTGTATTTAGATTTTTAATTACACACCCAGCACCACATTACAGGCTGCGATTAAGTCCCTGGATAAGGCCTCATAACTATTCACCAATTTGTCTTAGCAGCAGTGTATTAAAAGTAAGAGGAAATAACCCATCTAGCATAGAGAGGAAGAGAAAGATTTAATCCTCCATATAATGCACTAAACTCATTTGGCAGAGACGTTTTGTGTTTCCCTCTATTTTCTGTAAAGATACATGGCTGCACACTGCCAGCTATTCTGCTCGATAGCTTTTTTAAAAATCTCCAGAAAATTCTTTGCCAAGGTCACTGCTGATTGACTCAAAATATGACAGTGTATGAGGTTACTAAAATATTCTGTTCATCTCAGAGGTTGAGTAAGCAGCTCTGACTAAGAGGAAAATCAATATAATACTTCACAGTGAGGAAGAAAATGGAAAATAGTTTAGCAGTTAAGTGGTTAATGCAATTCCTAAGTGTTCAGCAATCATTGCAATTTAGTGCCATTTCGATTATTACACAATAAACAGACCATGTTGTCTGGAAGCAAATTTTTATGAGTATAGCTGAAGGGGTTGCAACTTATTTAGCTGCTGAAACTCTAAGGGAAAGAACATTTCTGAATGCTAACACTACAGATCAGAAATATACAGGTACACTGGAAAGGTTATTTTTAGGTCACTACTATGGTAACTAACCACACTGACCTTTAAAATTAGTATGCAGTTCAAGAAAAATGAAGTTCAGTAAAATGCTCTTTAAACAGCATAATTTTAATAAACAATATTGCACATCCTTACAGCAGAATTCTGTCACTTTTTACAGCTATTAATTTTACTTTTATATCATAATATAATGTACAAAAATATCACGATGCAGAACCAACTAGGAAAAAAATGTAAACAGCCAGAAAGCTGATTAAACTATCATTAATTTATGTTTAAAGAATTTAAAAAAAAAAAAAAAAAAGAACAGCTATATTTATTTCTGTAGAATAAAATAAAACTGCTAGCTGGAGAAGGGCAGTTTTTCATATCATGTAAAGTCATGGAAATATTCAGAATAGTCATAGTTAAAATCATCTTTGTCTCATTTTGAAATACAGAATTTTAAGTGGATTTCAAAAGCAAACCTAGTTCTGCAATTTATAAATTCAAAGAAACAGGCAAGAATCATGTTTGGGGCAGATGAGATAAATAGCATGAGATTAAGAGTGTATGGTTGATGGCAGCAGGGACTCAATAAAGGAAACAGTATTTTGAACAAAAAGTGCTCTCTGAATCCAATGTACTTAGACAAAACATCAATTAGAATCATGGCTTTAATAAATAATACATGATGTGCCAGTCCATTAGGTGAGAAATGGAAATCAAACTTTGGTTGGTCATACAGGTGTGCTGGCTGTCCAACAAACCACCACCACCACCACACCGAACACACTAACGAGCAGTTAATGCTGGCACTGGGAAAGAGCCAATTTACCCCATCAACCCATAATCATCCACCACAGAACACAACTCTTCTATTTTCTCAGCCATGTTTGAGACAGCTGATAATGTTATGTCAAATGGCTGATAATAAATCAGATACATAATCAAAAATTATTTTGTAAGCACACACATAAATCCATACATGCACATGTAGAGGGAGAGATATACACAAACAACTTAGTCTAGGCCATATTGTAGACCTTTTTCAAAATGTGGCTCTTCCAGAGGATTATATAAAAATTAATTTTAAATTGGGAAAATGATATCTGCATTTTTCAAGCCTCAGTACGTGAGTAACATTGCTCTTGAAGTGACTTTTAAATGCCTGGATCACAATTGCTATGAAAAAGGGAAAAAAAATCTCAACAACTAGTGGGATACTGGGTCACCTGTGCAGTGTTCCTGTGTTTCCTGAATTTCATATCATACCTACACCTCTGTTAGTCTCTGGCAGGAGAGATGGATGCTGGTCAGTTGGTAACTATATTCACCTCTAAGGACCATCTGGAAATGAGCCCTCTTACAATATTCACTGTACAAAGACACAGCAAGGGACAGGCACAATTACCAATCTAACACCACCAGCGACAAAATAAAAACAACCGAGAGGAACCCCAAAGCACTGACGATAAGCTGTGCAATGCCCTCCTTTTCCTCCCAGGGATCTCAGTGCAGCCGTGGGAGCGAGCTGGTCCTCATGGCAAGGGGATCAGAGCTGTGCTGAGGACAATGAACACAGCCAGGAACCCTGCTCCGACACCGCCGGGCTTGGGGTTAAGGGAAACGCTTGCCAGGTTAGAAATTCAACAGAGACAGCACAGAACCCGACAGCCAATCTGTCCATGTCTAAAACTGGGCACCCAGGGCAGCACGCTGATTTCTCTCCACGGCTGCTAAAGGAGCTACACCGGCAGCCACACTCTCTTTTTCTTTTCCCCCCGTCTCATTAACACTTACAATAGTTTTTCTGTTAACAAAAAACAACTTAGGTGTATTAAAAAAAAGTGGCATGGCAACAGGGTCTTGTTTCCAAAATGTAAAGCAAAATCTTAAACTTTGCTTTTCTGAAAATTGAAGACCTACTGATTAGCCTCCCCTGCCTTTCCATGGGGTAATTTTGCTGATAGTAAATTATCGAAATTGTCATTTTTTGAAAGCCAACCAGGACTCTGAGCATTCTTCTTGACATCTTTTCAGCCAAGACTGCTTCCAGCTGTTGGCCAAAGAGCTTATTGAAGGAATGGAAGGCTGTAATGTGCCAGCCAGATGAGAGTCCCAAGCAGGAAGGGAACAAGCCAACACAACAGGTAGAATGCCCGGATGGAAAAAATCTCCCCATGGTAGTCTCTCATCAGCAAAGACATTTGTTGTGCTGTAATGAATGTTACAATCTCCACATTTATATTAAAACAGATACAGGTTCTGAAAGGTTATTTGTCATTTGCTTGACTGGTGTTTACACGAACAAATCAAAATTTAAGTTAAAACAAACAAGCAAACAAAAATGCTCAAGTAAGTACTAATTCAGAAGTAAGATTCCACCAAGATTAAATCTGCCAGCCTGACATAAGAGAAACATGAAGCAGAAATAATTAGTGTCTGATACTAGGAAAAATGATGCTGATTAACTACACAGATTTAGTTTTAAAATACAGATTTCACTGCAATACTATGGCCACATACAAATATCTAGCTTTAAAAAGAAACTGCTGATTCAATGGAGCACATGGAGGGATTTTTTGAGTGTATAAATACATATTCTTTTCATCTCTTTAGTGTGCAAATTTATTTAAAACACAATAAAATGACAGGCAGGTTTAAAGACTAAACATAAAAATATAAGAATGTGATATGAACAAACTTTTTCACTCTGCGGTTTTTATTTTATTATTAGATGCTATTCCTAACTTGTTAAAATTGATCAAATAGAAAGCTGTGAATAGAGAAAAAATTAAGCCAACTAGAAAAGTGTGACTTGGATTTAATATTTTATAATTGCCAAGGGACATACTGAGATCAATGAATTTTTGCCCGAGATGAACGTCAGAAAGAGATGTACTTCAGTCTTTTAGGGAACATTGGTCTATTTAATTCTTGTGTCTGATGCATGTGAAATATGCCTGTCTTGGCCTTCTTCGTGCCTCAAGGCCATGCTGGAGGCAGACATTACCACTTTTAATAGGCCGCCATCTGAGGAATGGCAAGGGATCCAATAACCCATCGACTCTAATGGATTTGCCTGTTTATTCACTTACACCTTTTTTGCAGCTAATTTTAGTTTTGCATGCTGAGTTGTTTCACTTTAAATTAAATGAATAGAAACAAAGGGGAAAAGACTGTGCAGCTAATAAACCATGATTATTTTCGAAGTTCTTCACAACAGGATCCTCCATATACTAAGGTATATCACTTGAGAACAGATTCACTGCTGCGTTTTTCCACTTGTTGTCAGAATTAACAAAGCTTCTTTTAAATTTAGTGAGACAAAAAGTAGGTTATTATAAAGTCGTACTTATAATGCACTAATGATTTGCAGCAGTATAAAGCAACCAGCTCCAAATCATTATGAGCGTCACGAGCACCTTCAAAGAATAACACAGGTAATGTTAATGATTGTGCAGTATTATCACAAACAAAAACAGTACACAGTTTAATCTAGCCCTTCATGTGTACTTTGAAGATTACAGGTAACACTTAATGTGTTACTTATAAACTTATAGTCCCTCTAGATACAGGGGAACTCTGAGTAATAAAAATTTCCAGTACATTTGATCCGTAGGAAAAATATACATCACAGGCTAAAACTTATTAGGGGATATAATCTCTATATTTGGACTGCATTAATATTTTGTTCCTTTACAGAAAAGCTCTTCCTCCCTTTCCTTAGGAGATGCCTCTTGCATCTCTCCACAACTCGTGGGTCCTCTGCAAAAGCACAACGTGCTCTTTAAGGTCCCTTCCAATCCAAACCATTTGACAATTTATTCTAGAACCTTCTGCTCACCCACCTCTTTTTTCCAGACCCACAGTTCAGGTGCTTTGCTTTTCTCAGAAAGGCTGAAAGGAACTTACTCAGGGGCTGTCACTGCAAGGCTCAGCTTTCAGTGAGTTACAAAGGGGCCTCTTCTCCAGGTTGAGTTGAATCTCCCCATTCCCAAGGCTCCCTAGTGTCCATCAGTTATGAGAGGGGCAGACAAGGGCCAGGTGTCACCTGCTGCTGACAGGTCATTCACTGAAGCTCTGCAGGAGCCTTTGTGCCCCTGCCTGGGGGGACACATCCCCCTGGGCACACCAACAGCCCCTGACCACTGCCTGCCCTGAGGAAATCACTGTCAGCTTTCAGGCAGCAAGTCATCAAATCTAGGCAGGAATCATCCTCTTTTAAAGGCATAAAAATAATACAGCTCCTGCTTCCAGAAAGAACAGCCAGGCTTGGTCCCTGAGGTAACCAAAACACAGCACCACCGGGGTCAGCCCAGGAAAAATAGCTGCTGAACTGGGGCGGTCTTCGGAGACTCCGACTTCACTGCTGCAAAAAAATTACTCTTTTCTATAATAAAATTGCATAAAATACAGCAGCATGTGGTAATTTGTCCCCTCTTCTCAACAGAAACCTAAACGCATGACACCTACAAGAGGTTGTAATATGGGGTAAGGACTGTTGACCAAACTGCAGGAATATGGAACATGAAAAACTAACATTAAGAGCCAAAAACTAGTGAGCAAAACCACTGCGCCGCTCCGGGCCACAGCTGCAGGGAAAGCAGAGATGCAGCAACAGGGGAGCATGTGCACCCTTCATTTAGAAAAACACATTTAGTTTGGGAGAGCCTGCCCCTGTAAAACAGTGTCTGTAGCACTGAACAGCCACAAAATAACGTAAAAACTCTCTTTGGAGCGAAACATACGACAAGCAAAAAGGGCCTGTATCATTCAGAAGGGTCCACAGCACTACCAATTACTAACGCAGAAGGAAAATAAAGCAGCTACAAGTCTTTTTTTGTCTCTAGCTGGTTGTGTTTTCCTTTAAGGGATCACATTATGAATCTGACATCTCCTTATTTTTGCCAAAAAGACTTCACCTCCTTTTATATCAGTTGATGATCTCTTACAGATTCCTTAATAACATGGTGTGACACAGAATCAACTCGGAGGCTTTACCAGGGCTTTTGGGCTGGATTTGGGATTTTTGTCGCTCGGTGGCTCACAAGACACAAAAGTATGTATTTCAAAGGATGATCCACACATTATGAAAATTGGCATTCTCGCTTTGCATTCATTTTATTGCTAGTGAATGTTTTCTCTTAGAATTGAGACTGCAGTGGAAGACTGTTTTTCTGACACAAAACTATCATCAGTATCCCCTTAAATACATAGCAAGAATTAAAGTAAGGCTCCTCAAATAATTTCAAATCAATCTACATATCTAAAGCTTAAATCTGTTGGAGATAAATATTTTTGGATCATTACAAATCCAGCTTCCCTTTTAAAATGTTAACTCAGGCCTATTATTTAAATGTCACAAACACCCAAAACCAAGAGGACATTTTACAAGCACACAGACAAGTTAAAATAATCTGCCTGCCTGAGATATGTGTAAGTGAATCTGCAAAACAGGAGAAGTTACACAGCAGCAGAATAATTTTTTTGCCCCAAATCGTATTTGGAGACCTGGATACTAACTCCCAGACACACTGTGGAAAGAAAAATGGGAACAACAGACTGAAGTTGGGATTGATTTACTTCATTAGCTGGGATTACAAGTTTAACTTACAAACCAGAGGTCAAAATTTCTCATTAACAAGGGGGCCATGAATTGCTGCAGGGCTTGGTTCAAGAGGAGACCACTCTTATTACTAACTACACATTTCAATCTGTCTTTGATGTTCTCCTTCTACCCTCCTCCCTTTTATTTTTTGGCAGAGGAGTTGATTTTAATTGTAGCTATACAACACAGCTCAGTTTGCCTGAGAGCCAGCCTCCACATCTGCAGTGAGTGCAGTTCTAGTGATATTGGGTGCAGTCCATAGCTTAGGGCTAATTTTAATGGCTCCCCTTTTCATACAAGGCTCAGATTGTTTTCCACGTGATTCCTGTTAATTTAGCTGCAGGAAAGGGCATCAGTTTTCCTTGCGAGTTTCTGATCCATACTTCTAAACTAGGTGAAATGTATTAAAGAAGAGAAATGATCACAAAATAAGAGATTGAATTTTCTACTGCCTCCCTAAGTGATTAAGCAAGTAATCCCACTATTTTAATACACAAAAGAAAAAATAGAACATAGAAATGGTATTTTTCTTATGCCTGTATTTTGATAAACATTTAATTTATGAAATGCTGTAAAGAAGCTCTTGAAATCTCTAACAGTGCTAAGGGTTAAAAAAGGAAAGCTTAAATGTCTGGATATTGTGCATTTTCAAAATCTACAGAGTCGAACTAAGATTTCACAGTACATCTCTCAAAACAAGAGTTGTGCGCATCATGGCAGCAGATGGTGGAGTACACCATCAAATAATAAAATGTTTAATGAATATTTTCTATTTTTGATGAATAGAACTAAAATAAAACGGAATAGTCAAAGGTGGAGTATTTAAACAGATTAAAAGTGCTCATTCTACAGGACCTACTCCAGGTTTTAAAGAAAAACATGTCACTGATGCTGGTTGAACAGCTGAAATTTTCATATAACACATATAGTTGAAATCATAATCAAATTTGTCTCAGCAATCAAAGTTATAACTCCATACAGTTGGAACCACCTTTGAGCATTGCCAAATTTAAAAACCCTCCAAAAAATGAGCAGTCAATTCTTACAAGTGAAAAACACATACATCCTTTTAACAAAACCAAAGTATGACGGTAATTTTTTTTTTTCACAATTTAAATGTAGAAAAACAATTGCTAAGGGAAATGGTTACCAAAATAATTTTTCATAGGTATACAGTTTCTTGCCTTTATTTACACACATCTATTTTGACTACAAAGAGGTACCATCTCCAGCTTCATACCTATTTATTACTAGTAATGAAAGACAACTCTGCACATGGTAAATTCATGCAGGTTTATGATGCAAAACCCCAAGGTGAAAAGACAGGAATGATTAGGTGAGTAATTTTAGTTTAGGACCAATACAAATTTCTATTTATTCCGATAGACAAAAATCTCCTGTATATTATGCAGATCTGTTCCACGTTTCCCATTTTCTACTGGGCCAGTTTCCACTTCACACTTGGGGGTAGCATGTATTAAATCACTTTCTTGTTTATATTAACAGTTGCTGTTAATACTCCCTTTTCCAAGCTTTTCCAGTCGCCAGCCAGTGTCAGAGCATTAGAAGGTATGCTTTCAATTCACACTCATAGCCAAGAATTAACTTTTTCTGATGGCCAAGTCGGTCCCTTTTGTGCAAGCCTTCTATTACCAGTGTGTGACTAATCTGCCCGCTGCAACTCCATAAAGAGCCTTTGTTTGCTCCTGGACGCGGGGCCGGAGCTGTCGGGCTCGGTGGGCTCGGTCAGCCCTGGGTCTCAGCGCCGGTGGCAGCACAGGTCACGGCACTGGCCACGGCTCCCTGGCACCTTTACGGAATCTGCCGCTGCCTCGGGAACAGCTGAGCAACACGGGGTGCAAGAGCCACCTTCATGTTTCAACAGGGGGTTATCTTAACAACTAGACATCTTTAAAAGGTCATTATTGCAGTCTAATTTCAAACTGGCACCAAAATGAAGGGTTGTCTTTGTGTAGGATTAATTTTAAAACCTCAGGATTTGATGTCAGTGGGAAATAACCAGCGTGGGACTCATAATGCTGCCTTCTCCTGCTTCTGGCCAGCACCTAGGGCTAATTTCTTAGGAGATGAAAACTATGACAAGCCCTTCAGTTAAGCTGAAAGCAGGCAGCAGTCCAGTAACACCCACAGGCCTCAGAGGCATCCTGTGACCCCCTTAGAAAAGTCACATTCACTTTGCTCTTGAGAAAGGAAAAATAATGCTGGAGGCATTTTGTTTTAAACCATGTGAAATAAGGAAATGTGAGGATGTGAAAATGAAGTGAAAAAAGTTAGAATTCATTTCCTCCCTTTGCAATGGCTTAGAAGCAAAACTGGTTCATTTTGAAAGTGTGTGTAAAAATCTGATACATTCACCAGTAGGCAGTGACTACAAAATGCTTAAGGTAAAATATGTAAATATGTAAAATAATCTCTTGAAAACCATCTCCTTTTGTGCTTGAAAGCATTTTGTAAAAGCATCTTTATTTCTCAGTAGCATTAATAGACAGTCAGAAAGAAAACTTGTCAAAACAAAAAATAGCAACAAAATTCAAGGTACTAGAAAAATATTTTGAAACAAATCTGCAGAATAGTGAAAGGGAAGAAAATTAATGCGTAAGTTCCTTGGATGACTTCTGCCCTTTTAGTATTAATCTGAATAATAATAAAGGAACATGTAAATTACAGTTTCAAAATTTTAAATGGGGTTATTTTAACTATCATAGACTTAAGGCAAATCTAATCTGCCAAGTCTTCACTCTCATTTCAGTCTAAAACTGTGTCTCACTTTTTTACTCCTATTATGCCTTTTAACTTAGATGGGCTTTTTATCTCCTAGCTAAGCGCATCCAACCTCATTTCCTCGTTCGCATTAAAGAGGTCTACACAAACAGGCATTCAATCTGTTTATTACTTGCCACAGACTGTTCATCTTGTTCCAAAATATTCTCATTAATAAAAGGTTGCAGTTTGAGGGCCCATTAGAATGCTCAAATTAAGAGAATACTTAAAACTTTCATTCTTTGTCCAAAATTCTTAAGCTGTGTTATGTATTATCATATTATCAACTACATAACCAAAACCAAGTAGCAGAGAATTCATTAACATTAATACAATTTTCAAAAACTGTTCCACCAGTGAGGTCTCAAATCTGAAAAATGAGCTCCAGCATTAAAATAATTTGTCTTGGTTTAATTTTTTTCCCTTATGCGGAGAAAGCTAAGAATATACAAGGAAAGCTAAGGTAAGGAACATGTAAGGAAGAAGACAGGAACAAAGGCAGGGGATGGGAATCTTGAGCCACTGCAACACACAGGTACTGAATGATCCTTCTAGCATAAGGCTACTGGGAATTAGTTGAAAAAATTCACATGGTATCAGGCTTCAAGGGGGTATGTAACTACAGAAACACACTAGAAAGGAAATAATGATAAATTGGAATTATTTTGAGAAATGGCAAAATTTATACAGTCCCGGAGTTTTTATAAAAATCTCATCAAAATTAAAAATTTTTCAACATCAGTAATGACAAAATAATTTATTTGCAGCATCGTATCTGAGCCCCACAACCAGGCTACCCCACATTCACTTATGGGGAGTATTTACCATGTTGTAGAGAACTTCTTACTACCATCCTGGAATTCTGACACTATGACAAGCTGAAAGGAAATCTGGGAAGTTGATAATGCCAAAGAATGACATACCCAAAGTCTTCATCATTCTCTTTTCCACAGTATTATGATTAAGTGGATAAACAGTAGGCATGGCAAAAGGATGGTCTGTATCAGTATGACATGGAATCAAAACACCCAGCTTGATTTTCCTCCCCGCCATCCACTCCAAACTGTGATTTCTCAGTACACCGAAGATGGAACGATGATACATCTTGACATGTTTTTAATATGCAAACTATTAATCTCAGAAGGTATGATTCTGCAAAATTTTTAAGTCTGAAGTGCATGCTTGAGTTAAGTATTTAGATAAACTGGCATTTTTTTCTACCTAAGACAGCTATAGTTAATGGGTCAAAACATAATTTGCCTGTCTTGTTTGAGCTCACACACATTTGTACAAGTGTCACAATCATTCATGTGACACTTGTCTGCTTTATTATTCTATGCCAAAACCAAGCAAATGCTTACAAGATTTGTTTTTCCGAAGCATACAGGGAACACATAAGAAAAGGGAAAGACATGAATAAGAGTAAGCAGGGAAGCTTCATAGATACCAAGACTGCTCCTTTCCAACACTGCTTTTTTGAATGCAAGCTTCTCCTCCCTCGGTTCTTTATGTTGTCATTAAATTATTATAAGAATGTTTATAATCAACTCAGCTATGGTCAAGTGTGCACTGGCCTGTAAATTCAAATATTCTGCCTTCCCATCATCCATTCACTTCCTCACAGGCAGAGAGAAAGGAGCATCATGACTGAAATATCCCAGGAATATGGGCACATGGACGACTCCTCCTCGGTTCTGAGCGCCAAAGGAGGGAGTTCGCACACAGCTCTTCGATGGCAATCTCAGCACAACTGAACAGCTTCTTTGTGTAATTCCTTTATTTTCATTCCACAGCTGCTCTTTACTGAGACTTACACATATAACCATTGCTGGGAAAGTATAGGAAAGTTAATAATTGTTAAAGGCTTACATGAAAGTAATTGTTCTGTTTCTTCTGAATTGCCAATACTGATTTTGCTGTGAGAGGGGATTATGGAAAGAAATGGAACACTAGAGACGGGAAAGTACTGTTACCAAAATAATCTAACAAATGCAAATACAGCCCCCCAGTATTAACAGAAGTGTCGAGTCTAAGAGTACAGACAGATGTTCGCTCCGGATCCAGCTGTGCTGATGAAGGGCTTTGTGCCCCCCAGCTGCTCCTCGGTGCCCCCCGCTGAAGTCATTATCCTGCAGATCCGCCCCGATTCACTCGGGGCAGGGCCAGGGCCAGCCCCAGCCCACACCCCCCTCACATGGGCCACAATAATCCAGCTGATTTTGCCTCCAGTGAGTGCCCTTGCACGGACCCTCTGCCCGAGCCCATGGCAGTGACCTCCTCAACCACTCACACGATGGCAACCAGAGCAGGCCGTGCACTGGGATGCTCCTTCTGAAGCCCTAGAAAACAGGCCCTGCTAAAAGACCATCTCCCTCAGTAATATATATAAAAAGCATTTTTAAAATCACCTAAGCAAATAAAGCAATGCCTAGCATCTGATTTTTCTTTCTTTTTTTTTTTTTTTTGCAATAAGCATACCCATACCCATGGATTTTTCCTGCTGAACTACAGATAGGATTCAAACGGCAAACTGACACCTGAAAACAGCACAAACAATAACGATAACTTAAAATGTGCACAGCACCAAACCCATCATCTTTGTTCAAATAACGCTTGTAAGTGATCGTCAAGAGTAACAACTTAAACCACAAGCCAAAACATTTGTTTGTTCGGTGATTCTTGATTTTGAGGGCATAGATTATACTTGACACAACTTTCACACTGAAACAATCTGAGATTTTTGTTAATAAAGACAAAACTAAATATACAAATCAGATAACATGTAGAGCTGCAAACTCCTTATCTAGATATGACACATTCCCTTGCCAACCTGTAAAATGCATTGTAGAACAGTATTTTTTTCATTTAAAATTTGCAAGAGAATTTCATATCATCTTCCACTTATTTTTGGAGGTGTATTTCAAGCCGTGCACCACACGTTTCCCAGCCTAATCCCAAAGTGTCCACTGTTACACTACACATGCTAAAAGAGTTCTTTAAATACCAAATACTAATCGCGACCATATTTTCAGTTGGATTTCAGCCTGCTCTGGTAACTTCTCTCTGGAGGTGACAAACTAGCAGTACCTGAATTCATTACAGCCTGATTAATTATGCTGCTTTCATACAAAGGAGAAAGAGACTTCAATCAGAAGTGGTAACCTTAAACAGTACCTGTGTAGCAGCATATCAGAACATCAATCCCCGATCCATGCACTTGCATTTGCTTTGAGAGTTCTTAGTAATTACTTCTCCCTTACTATGAAATGGCTCAGCTCAACTCCATGGCCTGAAAAACTAAAGGAAGAGGTTTGTAACACACCAGTTCCAGCTGATAGGATTTACACCAGTTACCAGAAATACTGAAAACTGCACCTTATGCTCTCCAGTTTCTTAGCACAACCTAACTATACAACCAGCCTTTTTCTCCCCAGCTGAACACAGCAGGAATTTGGGGAATAAAAGGAGAAGAGAGGAGCGGAGCCAAATGTCAGAGATCTCTTTTCTCATACAGCTGACGACTTGCCAGGTTTTCATCTTCTACATATTTGGAGACAATTTCCTTAAATGATCCAGAAGCTGAGAACCACCTGGCTATTACCTTCTCCTAAAGCAGGCCTATCATCACGACATAGAGATGGTACCTAGACAGCAATACTGTTTTTGCTTGCTTGCCTTTTGTGCTTGTTAACATGCAAAGGCAAATTAATATAAGACAAGAATCTGGCATATGTGTCTAAAATACACACTGCATAATTAAACTGAGAATGAAAACAAATCAAAGGTATATATGTTCAAATAGTATTTATTGTTCCTTTACATAAAGGAACAAGGAACTTGGCAAATATTTCTTATGAATAAAGGCCCATCTTCACAAAGTACGGGTTATGAATAGCAATGAACGAGATAAGAGCACATGAGATAAAGCCAGCTAGAGTAAGCCACAGATGGAAGCAGAGCCAGACTGACAATGGAAGAATTCCCACCCTACCGGGCTACAGAGCACTCTCCACACAACTGTTTAATGCCAACACACATCAGCATTAACACTAAAGGAGACACTTCAGAGAAATATTTTTAAATGCAAAGTTTGGGATATCTCTTTTTTAATATGGATAATACTCAAAGCATATATCTCTCTACAGACTTAGGTCTCTCGTGCTTAGTCTGTAACATGCCTGTGTGCTCTGCTGCTAACGGCGATTTAAAGAATTTGCTGTACCTACAGAATTGTATTATGGAGATCCTAGAGGGTATGACTAAAACTTGTTGAAATTAAGTTCTAAGGAAATATATAAACGTAGGTGACTGGTTAGGGTTTGGTTAAAGTCAAGAAGAGAAGGTGCTCCCAGGTCTCAGAGCCAATTGCCTGTAATAATAAATACACTGGGCTGACTGTGGAATCAGGTGCTTTGGAGAAAAATAATAATGCATTACAAATATCGCCAGACCAACAGGCTTCCCTGTCTCATTCAAACCCACCATCGTCCTGTATGAACAAAAACTGCAGGAAGACAGCTTAGACTGTCACACTTAGGCAAAAGGTGCTGGCACTGCCTGCAAACAAAATGCAGTGACAAAATGTCATCCTTCTTGTTCTTCACTTAGGGATGCCCCTGCATTACACTTATGGACCCAGGTTGTTACATCTCTCCTTTAATTAGGCAAAATGATGCTGCAGCTAATACCTAGCAGAAGAATTTACAGTGTTTGTGGGAAAAGTATGAAATCAGCTTGCAAAACCTCACTCCTAAAAGAAAAAAAAGGAAATGAAACTCAAAAATAGATTCTTTAATAAAGAGCATTGTTTAAACACTCAAGGCAGCTCCTCATCTTTATCCAATTTCTGTAAACAAAACTCTGATTTTTGTCACAGTCTAGAGATTTAAAACCGCAGAATAACAAGTAATCGAAAAATGATTGTGAATTAATTAAAACAAGTTGTGAAACTATACTATTCACTAAATTGCTAACACATTCTTCTAAAGAGAATTAAATGTAAAGAAAAAGTCAATGGATTTATTTTCAATTATATGACTGCCTTATTTTCAATATTTTTCCTCAAAATTTAACCATGAAAATAAAACCTTTGTATGTCTGAACAGAAATGAAAATATATACTTAATATTTTATCAATTACTATTAACTTTGCTATTAGTATAAGTATTCAAAGACTTAAAAATACAGGTTTTGAAGATATATAAACCAGCCAAAAATTAGTCTTAAAAAAAAAGCAGTAGAGCAGAAACCTCCTTCAGAGACTTCAGATTTGGCTAGCTCAACCAATCTGCTACGGCCACTCAACCAGTTAAATAAATTTCTATAATGATTTCACCATTTTAGGCTGCCTATCTGCAAGTTCTTACTGTCAACATGAATTACCCTGTGTGCTGCAATTCCCCCATCAATTGAGACAAAGTATGACTGTTGTAGTGCTCCGTTAACATGACATGCTTCTCATGGATCTGTATTCCAAATGTCAGGATGATCTGGCACAGCCAGCCAGAAGTGTCCTGTTATCAGACCTCGGAGAACAATTCCCACTAACGGGTACAGCCCAGGCAGGTGAAGGGTTTTCCTGATGTGCAGTCTGGAGCTGGGTGTCAGTTGTGAGCTCGGCGCTGGGGCGGCTCCGGTGCGAGCGGAGCGCGAGCGGAGCGCGAGCGGCTCAGGGGATTACTGCGACACCGCTCACCGCGCCCGCCTTGGGTGACACCCAGCCCGAGAGAGCCGGGGCAGGTACCTTTGTCTGGGGAGGGAGAGGGCAGAGACAGGCCACAAAAGGCCACTCATGAGCTGCTTTGGGGTTTTCTTCCGGAGAAAAGTTGTATCAGAAATTCAGCACAAATCTGAAGTTTTCACAGAGGAGCTACTTACATAAACCAATTGAATGCTGGAGATAAAAATACCCCCCTGAAACTATTAAAAACTATAACTGCTGTTAAGGTTTATAGGATTATACATTTAATTTAAAAAACAATGAATCTCAATATATACACTAAATAACTCAGAAGTTACAGATGATACTGCCTCATTAAAAAATTATTTTGAAATTAGAAGACTTACGTTAAATTCATAATTTAAATATGACAAACAAAAATCTAATTTTGTAGAATCTGTAGTTGGAAAAACAGTTACACACGAAGAAATCACAGCTTTGCTATCTCCCACCCACACACTCAGTACAACTTAATAAATTTACCACAGCAGTATATAATACCTAGAGAGTAAGGGCGGAAATACAGAAAATTATGTTTAAAAGTAATTGGTCTTCATCACCACCAGGATAAAAGGCAATATATAACTTTTTAGAAGTTGCATGAAGCCCACAAAATCTTGTATCCCAGTAGAGCTAATGTAAGAAATGCATTTGACTGCAGACCAACCAGGATTTACAGCCCAACATAGGCTGCACAAGCTGAATTATGGATTACATTACATGTTTTTATATATGGCACTGTAGAAAAGAAACCCCAATATGTCAAACTGACGTATTAATCACGACAGCTAAAATAAATACTATATGTGAATAACATCTACTCATGGGCCACAAAATAGATCAAGGTAGAGAATGCTGAAGACACTTGGAACACTGGAGTCTTCAGTACCTATCAACAATATCAACTGAAAAGCATTAAAATGCTCGTTAAACATTTGTAATTTCCACTAATTGCTGCAGACTGGTCAGACATCACACTGAAATACACAATGTACGCATCCAGATTTGATTATGGAGAGACCAGAGTGAGGACAAACAGTTGACTCTAGCCTGTACGTTAAGACTTTACTCCAAATGCTCTTCATTAGGAATTTTCTAAAATAATGTACTATTGTTTAAGTGATTTGGACACTCAAAACTGAAAATGAATGATCTGTGGTGGAATCAAATCACCTGTTGTACTTCTTCTTGTCCTCAACCAGGAGAAGCCACAGAACATGTCCCATTACAGTTAAGCTCATCAAAATCAGGAGAACATTTCACAATAATAAAAAATAACTAGTTGAAGATTCAGGCTCATAGTACTTCTTGAAGTAAATAAAATAATTCTTCTTCTGGATTCTCAATCAAGACATAAGACACGATGTCAAATACTTCCAAAGACGCAATTTTTATTTATTTCTTTAGAGAGAGAAAACCTACCTTTTAATTTTCTTCTGGAAGCCCTTCCATATTGGTTCTAAATTATTTAAGGAATATTATGAAATGAAAAGAATACTTGAAATCTTGATGTATGTTTGCTCTTAACATCACTGGCAAATTATTATTACTTTGACTACCTGCATAGCTGACAAGAATGCCAGGGGAACAGGACCTGCAGTTCTTCATTTTTCTGTTACTTAGTAAGAAAAAAGCTAAGTCAACAGCAGCATCAAATTTATCCCACCTCACTGTAGCTACACAGGTGAAAATAAAACCTTTTGCTAAAAGAATTTTGTGGCAACGTAAGTTTTACCAAAACGCAACACACCTATGGCTGTCAATGGTGTCTAGGGGCAGGAGGCAAGCTTGTGCAGAGTGCACTTTGTTTCCCCTTCCCTCCTTTAATTAGCTTCAATGTACTGAAACTGAATGCTATTCATAAAAATTACTTACAGAGATGAGAAAAGCAATTTAGGCTTTGGAGACAAGCACTAGGCACATTTTTCAAGTCCATTAGACGTAGTTCATTATTTCCTTTGTAAAGATGTCTCTTAAAGTTGCTTTTTAAAAAAAATTGTAATAGCAAAGAAATGAAAACAAAATAAAAAGAGAAAACCAAGGGATTAAGAAAAGCTTCCAAAAGAGAGAAATACAGGTGGCTTCTTTTATGGATTAGGAAAAACATACCACAGGCCAGTGATAGGGCCTGGGAAAAAAAATGCCCTCTGCCAACACCTCCCCTATAGATAAAGCAGGCTGCAGTGCTGCTGTCTTTTTGATCAAGAGAAGAAATCCCACACCAATGACTGTTTTCCCTGACAGACTGCTTGTCCTTTTTAATGTTACATGAGAGCACCAGCCTGAATTTCCCTCCCCTCAGAGCTCATACCACTACCACTGATTAGAGATGCTGGCCTGCCTAGGGGTACTCACTTCTTTGGCCAAGGCTGTTTAACCTGTTGTGCTCCTTGCATTCCCTACCTTCTCCTTTGGAGAGAGAAACTTTGCCTTTTTTATGGAACTTTTTGCTCATTCTCCTGGCAGAGCTTCCTCTAAATTGTTCAGTAATTGGTCCATCATACAGAAGTTCAGCTCTTGTTAGGCTCCTGTCTTGGCAAGGGAGTGTCGCGCTCAAAAAGACCGGAGAATTATCTTTTACTGACAATTATAGCATGGGTCAACACTATTTTCATGCTGCTATAGCACAGAAATCACTATTTATGATACCTTCTACTTTCTCAAACACAGCTGCAGAAAATCTCATAATTCTCCTCATTTGCCTTCCCATACAACACTAGTGTTCTTTTGCCCTTTTGTTTGCTGAGATAATTATTATACCAAGAATACTACAAACAGAATAACAAAAGCCAGTGAAAATAGGTCTGCTGCACTACCTCCTTCAGACACCTAATCCACAGGCCAGCTCAAAGCTCATCAGCAAAGTGAGAGGGTGAGGTAGGGTAAGAGTTCCCAAAGTGGTTCAACGGCCCAGAAGTCTGACTCTTAAGGACTGGGACTCCTAAGTGACCTATGGTTTCCATACCCAAGTTTTGTAATAATTTAACTTAGTTTTAGTTAACACCGTGAAATGTCTGTGTGTATATTCAATCATGCTTGGAAAAGTGATCTGTAACTAGTTAACAAAACTACCCCATGAAACTAACTCCAGAATCCTACAAAGTGGCACCAGTTAAAAATCTATAAAGACAATCATTTTATGCAAATAATTGTAACTTCATATAGGCCAAAAAAGTGAGATTTTGCTCCAGAGACAGGAGGAGAAGGAGGGAAAAACCCCAAGTCTAACTTACAAGCCATGGAGACGCTCATGATAATTTTATCACCACAGTCCTTCTAGACAGTAAAAAATTTCCTTAAGTTGTTGCTATTTTTTAACTTCTCTGCTTCTCTTTTTGACCATCTCTCGAGTTAAAAAAAACCAAAACTCCACCAGTGTAAAAAATCTTGCCAAGGTTGGGGAGCTACAGTGCTGCCTGATGCCCTTCCCTGCCTACTGCACCTCCCCTGCAGGAACTGGCTGCCAGCCTGTAACTTGAAGGCAAGCAGTAACCAAGTAACTAATAAATAAGGAGTACACCACTAAAGTAAACAGTACCCCAGCTATAATTAGCTAGAACAGACAAGCTGCTGGTGGTAGATGTCTCTCCGAGTTCCCTCAGGCCCTCTCCAGCCCCCACAGAATCCCTTTAACCAGCATGCTCCTGTTTGACTCCAGGCAAAACAAAAACAAAAACCCCCTTTTTTCCTAGTCACTCACTAGAACAGAGTATGTAACAAAAGGAACGCCAAGACGAAGATCCCAGTATTAGCTATTTTTACTGTATTATTTCTTTGAAAGCAAAATACTGCCTGTAATATTCAAGACACACTGGGAAACTTCATAAACCTGCATTTAACACACACTGATTAGTCCCAAAGACTTCCGTGGTCAAACAGCATGAGACTTTTCCAAAGCTCTCAATATGGCAATTTCTAGAAAGAAAACCCTGGTTTTACCATAGAAAGTATAGAAAATAAAGCCTTTTCCTACACCAGAACCAGTTAGGGATTAGCAAAGCCGAGCTCATGCAGTAGGAAGCACAGGGAGATTGACAGGAACACAGCGCTCCAACAAAAGCTTATTGCAGGTAATTAATGTTCTACACGAGGCACATTACTGACTTCAAACAAACTCACCACTCTGCTTAAAGTTAAGCATGTGCACATGTCCTTGCAGGTTAGGAGCTCCAACGTTCAACTTCTCATGAATGTGGCCAAACAGGACCCACTTTGCCATCACTCTTACAAAGGAAGGATGTGCAAAGCACACTGTTCCATTACCTGTGAACAGCTTTTAACAAAGCTGAAAAGCTCGTTTCAGCTCAAAATTTACATATTTGAGCTCCACCTTTGAATTTTATCATTGGCAAATTTCAGACAAATTCTGAAGGAGGAATGTGGACAGCAGAAGACTGGTCAACACATGTAAAAGAAGGGTGAGCATTCATTTCCCAAATTAAACAAGTGTTTGCTCAAAATACTCCTACAATTTAGAATAGGTCACAGGGATTAAAATGCATCATGTTCCTTGAACAGCAAAGTTGGTCAAAATAAATTTGCCTGCACCACAAATTGCTGATATTGTGTCATTTCATGATGACATCACTTATGAAACCTGTAATAGGGACCTGACTTTAAATTCTGTGCACAGATATACATATGATATGCACACATTAAATACTCACAAAAACATTCCGACTTAAAGTAAAATCTTAGAAGATTTGCACATGGTAAAAGGAAACCACGAAAGGCCTGTTTTCATTTCTCTTTCTTACACACTAGGCTTGTTTTCAGTTGGGACTACCTGAAATGAAGGGATAAGTTTTTGAACACATAATAAGACAGCAAGTCCTGAATGAAATGTTTCTCTGTCAGGCTTTTGCTTTGTTGTCTTTTTAATTGAAGAACTTCTACTTTTTTTATCAACAGACCACATTCAGCTGTGCATAATGCACAGTGCTGATGCAGAGGGGGTGTGGCCATTGCTATACCAGTCTATACCAGCCACATCATCACTTGGGATGTGGCTTCGGGGGGAAGAAAATGTGGCCATATACCAGAATTGTGGCGTTTTGTTGAGTTTCTTCCCCCGGGAAGTTGTTGGACCAGCACTGCAGAGTGTCCTCCCGCCACTGCTCATCCCGCCAGTCCTCAGCAGGACACGGCCGGGGCATGGATGCGGCTCCAAGCAGCGAAGGGAGCCGAGCCTGAGCGGAGCCCAAGTGGAGCCCTGCTGACCACAGCCGAGAGCGGGCAGCGCAATGTGGACCATCCAGCTTTTTGTGGCTTTGTCCATCGCTGCTTTTGTTGTCTCAGGGACGGAAAATGCGGCCGTGAGAGCATTGTCTTTGTCCGCCTCGTCTTTGTCCTGGGAACGCCCGTGTGTCACGGCTGAGCCACAGGAACAGGTCTTGTTTTGGCCTCAGCCACACAGAGCTGAGCCGAGGTGGGGAACTCCTTTTGTGTATCTCCTGCTCTTTTGTGCCCTTTTGCTATCAATATTGTTCTGTTCCTTTGCGTTTCCTATCCCATTGCTGCTTGTTTTCAGTAAATTGTTATCTCACCCCACAGTCTCTGCCTTTGTCCCTCTCTCACTGGAAGCGGGGGAAAGAGGGAAGTGGAGCAGCTTATTTGGAATTTAATTCCCACCACAGGGGCGCACAACTTGGACAATGGTTTGGTTCTGCAATCGACAGCAGGTAAAATAACAAGTTCTGTTCAGCACTTCTAGGTAGGGTGTTTACTTTAGAAGCTGGGAACTGGATTCCCTTGAAGTTCAAGACTGTTTACCCAAAGGCCTGGGGTAAACTAAAAATGTTAAATGACTAATTGTCATTCTCTGTAGGACCAACACATTACTTGACTGCCTATAAAAGAGTTGGCTGAAAAAATCCAAAAATGTGCATCTCAATACATTTTAAGTTCTTCAGAGTTTTTCCAAACCTTAACTTCACTAAAAAAGGTTTTAGACAAAAAGGAAAAAGGTTCTTCCACAAAATTTACCTAGCATTGAATAGGATCGAAGCAGAAGGAAATTAATCTATTTGATGATTCATCTGACTGCTCTAGGGAAGAACTACTTAAATGGGAAACATTGCCACCTTAAGATACAGGTACGAATCTTTGCATGTACAGGTTGAAAAGTTACACCTCGAAAATTTTCTGGTCAGGTTTTAAAAATAATTTCACTGACATCTAAAATTGTCACAGCACCTTGGGCCTTACCTTCTAAAGTCAGCGGACAAACTCTCTGCTAGACCCTTCCACGCTTTCTCTTAGTCTTACCAGTTTTATTTAGCCAAAGAAGGAAAAATTCTGTAATTAAAAGCATCAGAAAAACAGAGCCTGCAAAATAGATTCTATCCTTCAGTGTCTGAAAATCAGGAAGACAGAGAGAAGACAACTGAAAATACAGAAAAACTCAACCCAAAATCAGCTCCCAAAAAAAACCCCAAAGAGCAAACTCACATACCCTCTGTCCCCACACATCCTCAAGGTAGCTGCCTTTTGCAAGAAGAGCACAACCTTCCCAGGAACAGCAGTAGAGCGCCATACGGATTGTCAAATAACGGATGAACTCTTAGCTACTCAGAAGTCTTTGTGCCAAGTTCTCGTTTTCCATGCTAATAAGCTGCACACACTGTATTTACAACGTACCCATAAATAAAACAATTGTATTTATTATTACCATATCGATAAAATTTTCTTTTAAAAAATGTAGTCATTTTTTCTCTTTGTAACCAAGGAGGAGGATTTCCATTAGGAAAAAAAAGAACAAAACACTATTTAAGTAAGAATGCAGTAGAAACCTTTGAGAAGCAGAGAAAGAAATGCTCTCATGGTCTCCTCCTGCATGCTACATCAACATCATGCAGTCAGGTGGGACCAACTTCCATCCCCAAATGAAGTAAAACTCAAATTTGTCTTGGCCAATAAAGAACAATTATTAATATCATTGAACCCTCTGTCAGAAAATGTTGTGTTCCATGGATCAAAAGAACACACACAGTATGCAAACCTGTTCTACTAGTAAAAAAGAATGTTTTTCCTGGCACAGAGCCCACTTGCTATTTTCTTGCATTGCTGCCTGGCTTTTTCCTCCTGTCAACTGAGATCCATGCAAAGATGTTCGACTGCCTCCCGACTCACTGTCTGTACTCCTGCCTGTTTGCAACAGGCACAGAAATGTGTTTCTACACATTCACTCCCAGTTACAGTTATTAATCATCAATGTAAACATAGCATTATCCATCATCTTCAATGTCTTCCTAGTTTTACTGCTAAGTCTGTAAGAAGCATTAGAGTAATGTTTATAAGTCTTGTTTCACAAAATAAAACCAGAATTCTAAAAAAACCCAGTTTGTGTTCATCTTGGGCTAAAACACCATTTGAAATTAAATTTTTTAAAAATGAAAACTCACCACTGGGGCTATTGATTTTTAAATTGAAATCTCATTCATTTAAGAATAAGAAAAAAAGGTGCAATTACTAATTAGGATAACATCTATATAGTGTTTCAAAATACTGCTTTTGAAATAGTTATCAACACATTTATGGTGAACTATTTTAATATTTATTTGATTTTGAAAACAGGAAGTAAAACAAAACAGAAGTAAAACAGAAGCTGAAGCCAAACTTGAGATTTTCAAAGATTTATAAAATAGTATGCACGTAATTCCATAAAAAAAAATGTAAGGACAGACTCCTTTCTTCTGTCTCCTTGAAAATTCAAACCCATAAATTTAAGTGGTAGTTTTGGGGTACCTCAAATGAAATCATAACTGTCAGCAGCAGTGACATCCTACACCAAAACGGGTCTGAGAGAACACTGGCTTTTATCATGTCAGTGGGACATGGAGCAAAGAGTGCTTGAAAAGGCAATGATACAATAAATCAAAAAATTCCTCCTGTTCTGCTCTTAGTCTACAGGCTTAAAAAGCACAAAAAGCAAACTTTAACTTCTCGATCCATAAATGCTTGCAAAAGGTGTTCTGCTCTATTGTATCTCTTTCATATAACTCAAGCTTAACCAGTGTAAAGGGGCTTTAGATTCCAGTGCCTTCTAAACATATCTTGACCACTTTAAACACAAAGTAATTTATCGAGAGCCAACCATACAGTAGGAAGACCAAGCTGAGACTTGAGTTGTTGAACAAGTTGTTCCAAGGATCTTTGAAAGTGGGTGCCATAAAATAAACTTTAGTTCCAGAAAGGTGAGGAAGCAGCCTAAAGATTTGCTCAGAGAACAGAAATGCTGATGATTGGTGTTTTTCTCCAAAATAAAAGACTATTCCTTGGTTCTAGTTCTTTTGGGTCTGTCAGGAGCAGTTATGCCTCATATATTGGCTGATTCATGACCTTCTAAAAGTGGGCGATATTCGTTGAGTAGAAACTTTGGACAGAAGCCAAGGCACAACACTTCTGTAACAGAGACTTCTGCAGGACACACTACACATCTCTTTTTGTTTAAAAGGGCAAGAAAGGAAGGAAACAAGGCCAGGTTTTCCAAGAGACAGCTCATGTCTAACCCATTCCAAAGAGAAAATTACTTAGCATGCTGATTTCTTCTTAATATTGTTAAAATACTGACAATGGATTTGAGGAATAATTGCAGGTGTTGCTGAAATGTCCATGGATAACCCAAGCATGAAGTGAGAATGTCAGCTGAAATGGTGCAAACAAATGAATCCCGTTCTGTACTGCATAACTAAAAAGACACTGCAGTCAAAAGAACCTTTTTCCAACTATAGCACATACCCAAGTGCTTCCCACATAATCCTGAATCCATCCTTACATTTCCACTTAGAAATCAGGAGTTACTAATAGTATAAAGACCTAATAGACAGTAATATTAAGTAACTTCTCTATGTCTGCATTTGGAAGCCTCTGGTACAACACAGATTTCCAAGTCTTAAACCAGAATCTTAATCATGTTTTGTACAAAACCTAAACATGAAAACAGCTTTAAAATACTCAAATTATACCATCTGAAAGATTAATTTAATTAAAAAATGTGGTGCCTCGTACCCAAAGTACATCTCACTTCAGTAATTAGCTTTTCTCTACACAAAACATCTCTGTTTTAAGTGTTAGTTTTGGGACTTTCCAGGTCTGCAAGAACATTATCTTTCTTGAGTAATATAATGGCTGGAATATACTGGATGAGAAAACACACAGAGTATCAGATCTCCCTTGAGCACTGGCCCAACATATGGTCCTGCACATTTTGAAAGATGGTGTTTGGGATAGTTTGCTGAATATTCTTAAGATGACTGCTCTTCTGCTGTGTGAGAAAGAGGGCTTTTTCTTTTCCCTAAAATGACTGTCTTCAATAAGCGGTGATTCACTGAACTAGCCCTGAAGCTGCCTTTGGAAGCTCAGTATTCAAAAACCATCTGTGCCAGCAAGTACCAGGAGAGGGCTTTCACTTGATATTTAAACAAATTATACCCTCAGATATTTCAAACATATACTCTGTATTTATGTATTTTGGGATACTAGCCATAGGTCTTGATGAAAAGCCAAATTATTTAATTATTTTTATTATTATTAAATACAGAAAAATACTTGTATTTAACCTCTACACTTTAATTCCATAATAAAAAATGAGGGACTTGAAAATAAGTAAATTCTGCATTCATGCCACCTTAGCAGTATTCAAATATTTAGCTTGTAAAGATACCCGACCTAGTCTTGTCATGGTTAACCCTTTTTTTAAAGCTTTAACTCTTACAATTACATGAAAATATCTATTCCATAAACAAACCAAAATTTCAATTCTAACTCCTAAAAGCCTTATAATTCAAGGCAAAAAAACCAACATTGAAAATGTGAACTGAACAGATTAAAAATCAAACAAAGGGCAACCGAGGTAAACGAAAGCAACCCAAAAACCTGTATTTAATCTGACATTAGAGGTGCTTAGGGATGCTAACTGAAGAACTTAAGTGCTTGCTGTCCTGACTGTTGTAACCTGTTTGTGTCACCCACCGCTGAGTGCCACACAAGCATCACAGGACCACAGCACAGACCAGAACTGGGCAGCACTGCTGCTAAACACATAACATGGGCCAGGATCCTTAGATACCTAACTTGATAATCATGCACTAAATTCCAAAAAGCTGTGACTTTAGAAGATATTTTCCAAAAATTTTTGTCTGGTATTACTAAAGAAATGGAAAACCCCTAAAAAATCCTGCAAATGCAGTATTTTCAACTCTGCCAGGCAGAGAAGCTGAATCCTTCCAAAGGTATCTCACTTCTCTTTACCTCTTCTCCTTCACTCTTGATCTAAACCACATTATAATAATAAGCAGGCTGAATTACTGATGAGCTGCCGGCTGCTACAGAGGCAGCTGTGTTTCTAGCAGATCATCTAAAATATGAGCAGACACGAAAGGCACTAAAAAGGAAGTGAATGAAGTGCAGGTGATCTCACATTTGCTGTCTCTGTCTGGCTGTAAGTTGCTTTTCCAGTGTTCACTGGGCTCTAGGCCAAACTACCTCAACAAGCTAAGCAGGAACTATTCACTTTTTACTGTTGTTAGATTAGTCTTCATCCTATTTATCAAATGGAGACGGGTCAGCCCAGGGTACAAGAGCCAGAGCCAAGCAAAGGGAAGGGGCAGGAATGCAGGGATTGGGACAGGGGTCACCGTGACATTAGCCCAGGCCACTTCATATTCGTGGTCTGAAACCAGTCACTCACTTGGTGGCAGAGTTCTTTGGGAACATTGAGCCCCTGCTCATCCGCTGTTTTACAAAATATTTTCCCCATGTTTTGGAAAGGCATTTTTTATATGGTTGCATGTAGAAGCAAATTTAAAAAAAAAAGAAAAAAAAAAACAGGTAAAAATAACCTCACTCCAAAACTGCTGATTTTCCATGTCCCCAGGTAAAAGTATTTTTAAAAAAAGTAGCTGTACTAGTATAGGAAAGACAATTGATGTGCCTGGTCTTGATAACTTATAATAATCCTGCCATCCAAAAAAAAAAGTCTATTTAGCTATGGCTTGAAAACAAGCAAAGAAGTCCAAATGAGCTCTGGCAATGTGAGACAGAGAACAAGTTTAAAGAAAATACTCTCGAACAAAGTGCTGGTAGAAAATATTTACAGTTATTAACACAAGTTTTTTCACATTTACAAAAGCTGTAAAAGAGCTATTTCTCTCTATACAACAAACAGTACTTGAATACAGAAATACTGATCTTTTCCATCAACTTCTTGTCTTAGGTAGAATATCCATCACTACTCCCTAAATTAACCTCTTGCTCAGATGAAAAGGGTATTATTAAAAAGATCCAATTTCCAAAAAGAAATTGTTAGTATTTCTGTTAAACCAAGCAGCTGGACTGAAATCCAGCACTGCTCACTGAAAAATGGCCAATGCAACTACGTAAAATATCAAACAAGAGTTAGTTCGGAAAAGGGGAAAAAAAAAGGAACATGCCAGGGAGGGATGATTTGTAAATGACATCTCTTTGGATCAGCAAACATGCAGGGTCCCAGCTGCAACAAAAGCAGACATTTAAGTCAAAAGATTAGTGAGGAGACTAGCAACTTCAATGCAAAAACTGAGTATTTTGACCAAAAAAAAAAGGGCAGGCCGAGAAAGCTCTGGCCAAGTCAGACCTTGCAAGCAGAGATTATCAGTAGCAAGGGCTTTAAGCAGCTTAGAAATTGCTGGGAGAAATTAGAGTGTCATAGACCATAGAGGAGGTCAGATATTTGAAGGTGGAATTGGGCTAAGGGGGTGTTGGTACCACGGAACACAGAATCATAAGGATGTTTATAATCTCCAGAAACCCAAAGAAGAGATATCAGACAGACAAATAATACAAAATTCCAGTACCTTTTTACAGTGAAACATTTTGGAGGAGTTGAGTTTATTTCTGCACAGCAGCCCTAATGAGCTCAGAAGAATAACAGAAAGGGAGTTTCTAGGAGCCAAGCTGTGTGACACAGCTTCTACAGTACTTTAGGTCCTATTCCCTACAAAAGACATTGAATAAAGCAGATACAGTTTCCAAGACCTTGAAATCAGCTTCCAGCCAGCCATGTATATGAGCTGGCCAGGATGGTTAGAAGCTAGGAGAAGAGGGATGGGAGCAATTCCATCTGAACTGGCACACAACTCACCGCTCCAGGAAATCCATGCATCGGCAAAAACTTCAAGGATAGTTTGCCAGTTGAACAATACAGTTGTTCAGCAAAATTTGGGCTAGGGGAGCAGCAAAAGGAAGCAAAAATGTCCAGAAGCCTTTGGAATTTGCCCCAGACCTTTATTTTTCCTTGAAGCACTGTACCAAGAGAATAAGGAGCTTCTGGAGAGAGAGGGACGCTGGTCATCATAATCCGTTCAGATAGAGAGCTCTGATTAAACTGTTTCACTCACTGAAGGTGACCACAATTTTGTTCATCAAATTATTAAAGCTTACAAAAGAATAATTTTTTTAAAGGGACAATAGACAATAAAAATTAAATTCCTTAGGAGAAAATATTCCTTTGGTGAAGTGTTAAAATCTGAAGAGATCCATGTATTATTAGGAGGTTCAAATTATTTTTAAATGAAGGAAAGCCAAAGCTACGACCACCCAGCTGAGCTTCTAATGAAAGCCTCCTTGGGCCTGTTGCTGCACGATTTGTTACAGGTGCACGTGGAGGAAAACAGAATTCTTTACTGAATGTAAGATAAAGGAGGGAGACTGAAAGGAAGGGAATAACAGGACAACACAAAACGCGGGGAACTCCCTCAGTCTGAAATGAATTTTGCCAGAAATGGGAGCACCTCCTACGTATCTGAAGTCAATTTTAGAGTATAAACAAGATCCACTTCTGTTCCTAGCTCAGCTAATTCCCTAGCACTAATCTTAGCACACGAAAAGAGAGAGAAGTCAGATAAAAGCTATCCAAAATGGGAAACAAAAAGGCCTTTGGAAATGCCTGGCATTTAGACAGTCAAATGTCTGAGCCAAAACTGTTAGTTTAGTTATTCAAAACAAAATGTTTGCATTTTCCTCAGAACAGGCATGTAATAGGGAGAATTCCTCTGACTCCACTGTATGGGCAGACTTAGCAGAACAAAAAGCAGCCCAAGTGCATCTGTACTAAACAACACAGTGCTCTTACAGAGCCACCCACAGCAGTGCAACCACGTCACCCTGGTTCTCCACCTTGCTTAATACAGATCAGGCTTTTGACAATTTTGCATTTATTGTGCAGCACAGCTCCTTCTCCACTTAAAATAACAGGAAAATCATGCTAATGAATCCAATTCTACTTCTAGAGCACAGTATTCTTATTGAAATTACAATTCAGCACGATTATAAACTCATCTTTGCAGTGGTGGGGGACACCTTGACATTCTGGAAGAAGTTTGGACACATATTTGTTACAAAGCCACACTGGTATTACGACAAGCTCTTGGTTCAAACTGTAAGCAATACTACAGTTATGGTTTTTCAGATACTTCTTCATTCCCTACTCTTTTTGGGTTTTTTCAGATTATGCAGAGGAGAAAACAGGTATAAAGGCAGTGAACACTTTAAGACCTACACTTCACATTTAACTATTTAAAAAATATTCTTTAATTATCTGCTGAAAGTTCACACTTGAAAATACAACTAAAAGGAGATGCCACTTTAACTGTGGCAAGATAAGCTGGACTCCCGGTCCTGATGTGCATTTCCAAATGACACACTTCACTGACAGCATCAGCAGGAGCAGTTGCAGCTGTTCCTACAGGTTCTGAAGGGGTGATTTCCCCTACTCTAGGTACACACATACCTCTCCTCCTATGGTGAGCAGGCCAGGTGCATCCAGCTTCCGTTTCTTCCGGGGACCGATGGCTGCCAGTGCCGTTAGATTGGCATCCCTCTGCCTCATCTGGGCAAGCTCTTGCTGCTGCATCTATCAGGGAAGGAAAGAACTCTCTTTAGTTTTTATTCTGTTGCCATATCAAAAAGTTATCTTCAGACCTGCAAGCATGAGGTAGAAGTCAGACATAAGCAATCCCTGAGAGACTTTTACTGCTCCCAGAAGTACTATTTTAGCGGCCTGGCCATAGAGGAGTAATGAAGATACTGAAGTTCTCGTGACACTTCAGAGGATTTCTGCTTCCAAATATCTCAACTGTTTCCAAAAACACCATCCTTTTCATTAAAACCTGCCTTAGCAAGTACTACATACTAACGACACATCTCCAATTTAAGACTGATATGAAGAATGTAAATACCAATTCAAATCTTTAAAAACCCCATTTTTAATCTTATATTTATTTTGAATATTTCAAACATACTTGATTTTTTCTTAAAAAAAACCCCCTAAATTAATAAAATACCTCTATCTAAATGCTAGCCAAAGGTAACGCTGACACAAAACCTCTACAAACCGAATTTACAAGTGCTTTCTGGGCTTAAGCTTTAGGTAAGAATATATTTGACTACTTTGAAGCTAGAATTAAACAACCTGCCAGCTGCATTACGTAACAATGTAGCACACTACAGAAAATAGGAGAAAACGCTCTGGCCAGCAGAGAGGCAAGATTGCACATTCACTATAAACTGTAATTCTTCCAGAGTGTTAGTGATAAGGGTCATATTCCCATGAACACTAATATTTTAACAAATATTCTGATCGATACAGCACAAGAATAATTGATTAGGTAACACAGTATATTATTTTAATTACATAAAAGCATTCAGAGCTCTTAGCAATAATTCTTATTAATTTCAAAACTTTGCTTTTGCAAAATGCCTCAATAAACCGAGAGGAGGTGTTTGCTTTCTAATGCCACTGATGTCATTCTTGTTCCTGCCTCAGCAGCAGCGTACACAACAGCACCTCGAGAAATTCAGTGGTGGTAATAAAAACATTGTATGATACGGGCACAATTCTTCATTAAAATACAACTGAACTTACAAGCGTAGCAGTGTCTCAGCCGTTACCTACACACGATCTGCACATACAAGCAGGGCCTGAACTATCTCGACCAATGTTAAAAGGAAAGGAGGTTTAAGCGAAAAAGTGCCAGTGTGGAGTCTCTTTTCTCCATTCACCTCTGCCCAGAAAAAGCAGATCCACCTCATGCCTCCTATTTAGTGCAGTTCTCAGATGAATTCATTTAGCAATCAATACACTTGTGACCAAGCATTGTGCCTGAACAGCTTTGGACACAGGCTCACCAAGGAGTATTCCAAACTCCAGTTGATGGTGTCAGGGCCCAGCACCTGCCCAGAGCCAGAAGAGGGGTGGCAGGTGACCTGGAGAGCCCCTGGAGAGCAGCAGAAAGCAACTGGAGCCAGCAAGTGAGCGGCACCAGGGCCCAGAACTGGGCACAGCACTCAGGCTGTGCCCTCACCAGTGCCCAGCACAGAGGGACAGGCACTGCCCTGGTCCTGCTGCCCTCACTGGTGCTAATACAGGCCAGGGGCCATCGGCCTCATGCCCACCTGGGCACTCTTGGGCTCATGCTCAGCTGCTGTCAACCACCGCCGGCACTTCTCCCATCTTTGTCGATGACAGGGACACTGGAATCAAGTGCACCCTCAGCAAGGCTGCTGACAGCACCAAGCTGGAACTGGGAATGTTCAGCCTGGAGAAGAGAAGGCTCCAGAAAGACCTCATTGTGGCTTTCCAGTGCCTAAAGGGAGCTGACAAGAAAGACAGAGAGGGACTTTGGACAAGGGCCTGGAGTGACAGGACATGAGAGAATGGCTTCAAACTGAAAGGGTGTGGATTTGGATTAGATACAAGGAAAAATCCTTCTCTGTGAGGCTGCCGAGTTCCTGGCACAGGTTGCCCAGAGAAGCTGTGGCTGCCCCATCTCTGGAAGTGTCCAAGGTTAGATGGGGCTTGGAGCAACCTGGGACAGTAGAATGTGTCTCTGCTCATGGCAAAGGGTGAACAAGATGATCTCAAAGATTCCTTCCAACCCAAACCATTCCATATTTTCACATTCTTCAGAAAAAGTGAATTCAGTCATGCAGAATTTGAAACCCCATTTTTCACATATTTATGATATACATTTTGCAACCACAGTTATTATCATAACTTCAGTATAACATTATCTAAAAATACATATCTCATCTACAGGGTAAAAGAATTTCCTAAATACAAAAAAGAAATGCAGAAAAATATCTAAATAATAGTGCAAAGGTCTATACATACTTCTCTTTGCCAACTCATATTAGGTTTTTAGCTCAAATATCTTTGGCTCTCTTCCAGATTAAATGCCAGTTAGACAGACCTGCCCGCTTACCCTTTCAAGGTAGATAGCAACAGTGGTGAGCTCTAATCATTTACAAAGGTCATGATCGGAAGCTAGCCCGTAAGCAGTCATTTAAAATTCGATTGATCCCTATTTGTAGTCAGGGAAAGAAAATGGACATTTCAGCTGTATTGTAATTATGAGGCTTCAAGGCAACTGTAAATAGATGTGCAAATCCAGATACTGGCAAATACCTTAGAGAAGAAATTATTACTATAGTATAACATACATCCAGGAAAGGTTGAAGATAAAACCGCATATAAAAAAAGATCAATCATCTTTTTGCTAATTTGCCTTGCTTGCCAGCCTACAAGGGTTATCACAATTATCAGAAGTCTGATGAATATTTAAGCAAGGGCCAACTGGCTTAGAGTGATCTCAGACGAAGTTGTCAAGCTTGGCGGAATAAGAAATTTTGCACTGGAGAAAGTATCCATTTCCTGGGAGGTGCAGGTCAGAAATGTAGTCTGATAGATAACTGGTATCATGCAAAGGTTATATGAATATTATATCAGTGTCTTATCCAAAGTCACCATTTTCAAACCCACAGGAAGCTAATACTTGGCTCTCTGTGCTACCTATACTGCACTATACCCTGACTGTTTCCACATGGAATATCAGCACATAGTGCCTCTTGTCAGGGTTTTTTTACACATGCAAATTGTAAAGCAAAACATGCCATTTCTCTAAATTTCCTGTAGTGGGATAAATCTTGCCCTCACTTTGAAACCTGCAAACTGGTGCTGTTTTACCAAGAAAATATGGAATATTAAGAGTCTGCAGAAAGGTTTGCACTCATCTATTCCTCAGGTTCTTCGTCCTTTCTTTTTTAATCAGTGGGAAAAACTGAAGGTGGTTCTTGATATCATACACTAATTTTGACAAATGCACAAGATTTTCCACTACCTATAATTCATCACCTGACAGGAAACCTGGCTCAACAGACAGAGCCAAAGGAGCTGGGCTCTGTTCTACCCACACTGGGTGAATAATGGTAAGACCATGTTCTTCACCTTCCTGTGTCTATCACCCCACATCACCAGGCTTGTCTATGTCTGCTATAGGCTCTCCAGACAAGGATCCTCCTCTGCTACGTGCCTCACTTATAATCAAGCTCCGGTGGGATGAATAGACATTACTTTAATACAAATAAGGAATATGCTGCCAGGTACAAAAGCTCCAGACAAAAACACAATGCAGTTTCTGATACTGGTTTTACAGCACATGCTGTGGTAAACTACAGCAGGAAAGAATAACCTTATGTAACCTTCATGAATACTGATCAAAAAATTTCTAATACACCAAACACATCATCAGTGAGATCACAGTATCCTGATGTTTTATAACATAGGGACTGAAGTGCTGAAAATACTTGATAAATACTGTATTGCATAAATTCTCATCAATCTCTGATAAATTATCACTGGTGGGTTTTTAGGTTTTATTTGAAGCTCATCTGAAAGCAGGGAATCATAAAATTACATTTAAAAATAATCAGAAGAGTTATGATCCTGATACTGGTTCCCAAGGGCAGCCTTCATCTTGCAGAGGTCAGTGTATTCCAGCTGACTTAGGAGAGCATCTCTGTGCACTCACTATTAACCATGAATCTGCTTACAAGAAAACATCTTCGCAGTTTATGGACACTTACTAGCAAGACATTTGACAAGACCTTATTCAACATCCCAGACCACCCTTTAACATCCCACCATTGTCGGCTTCTTCATACCCCTATTCCAACTTTCTCTTTTTTCCATCTCCAAGTCACAAACTTCTGTTTTTTCATAGCCTACATCAGATTACCTGCACCAGTCTCTTTCCTACCCATCATCTGTCTTTTCATGAAAAATATGATCCCCAATTGTAATCTTTGTTTAAAATAATAATTTTAAAAAAGCAGTATCTTGGCTTTTGTTCAAAAGATGGGACACAGCACCTTGTCCACCAGACACCAAATGCAAACCCTGGCCTGTGGAGGCTCTTCTCCCCAGTGCATTCTGGAGCCACATTCTCTGTGTCAAGTGGAAATGACTTTGCAACCAGTTTTGCATACCTAGTTCCACAGTAATCACCCTCTGAATTCTCAGTACTAAGAATAACATGAATTAAATGTCATCCTCTTCAGTGTTCTGCAATTACTCTTAGAAGTACCTGTAAAACGAAAGCTACTTACTCAAGTAAGCTTCTTACTTGACATGATCAATTATATTTTAAAGTTAACAAAGCAGCCTGTTATTACAATACAGTTTCTCTTCTAACTAAGCCAGTTACTAATTTCTGGATATTTAAACAAATTAAGCACCTGTTACCATCTGTACATCCTGATAAAATAATTTCCTGTTACTTAACATGACTTACCAGAAATGAATCTAATGCACTAACATCAACCAACAAGATGCAATTGTTTGATAGCTGCATTCATTCACACTCTCATTTTCATATTGGGCTGCTGATGCAAAATCTTCCTTTAACTTGCCTTCATCACAAATAATATGGATATACTTATCAATAGCATATTAAAATTTCTGCCCTCTGGGAAGAAAGCAACGCTTCAATTCAGAACCACACTAATTAACAACAATTAACTTTTTTGAAAGTAAAAACATTTATCTAAAACACAGACAAATATTCCAATATATTATACAAGAAAAATGCTTACAAATTAGATACTGTTCCTTGCTCCTTATCAAATCCAAATGTATTTTTAGCATGCCACTTACTTACTGGGAGGTATCTCATTTGATGAAAAGTACACCATAAGAACAAAGCATTATTTTGCACAATGAAATTTTCTTCTTTGTGATGGTGGAACAGCATTAAAACCACAGAAAGAACACTACTTCACTACTTTATTAAAGTGAAGCTAACCACAGAAGTTCTAAAATTTTAGTTGGTTTTCTATAGATCATTATTTGTTATGATACATTTAGGTATTTAAGAAGGAAGTGCCACAAGCCATATGCCACAAGGAAGACAGCCATATGTCTATGTGAAGTATCAACATTAGATCTTAAAAGCTAGATTCAGTAATTTCCAAAAACCAAGAATGCACTTATTTGTCAGGCAAAACTCAGGCAAGCAGAAGTGAGCTTTGTGTAAAGCAGAGATGTAGATAAAATATGGGTATGAGCGGTAGCTGCTAAGGACTAAGAGAAATTTCCTTCAATACGATCAGAAAGTAAGAGGACGGCTAGAACTCTTAAAAATTCTAGTCTACATATAAATACCTTCAAAAATTAAAGAGAGAAGAGGGAGTGGGATCACATGAGAGAGAGAAAGGTCAAGGAGGTGTTTCTCTGCCTACAGGCAGAATTCAGGGATGTTTTTTGGCCTAGAAGGAAAATAACCCAGTGACAGAGACACAGAGATGATTGTGAAGACAAAGAAGAAGAAAGAGCTTAAGGAAGTAGTCATGTATGTTTAAATACTGCCAATATAGGATTTGATAAGGGAATAGAAGCCAAGTTCTAAAAGTAAGTTTCTGTAGTCACGGAGCCAACTCAGCCCACCGAGAACTACATTTTATCTACTTACAGTTCCCAACTTAGTTCAGAAATACCACCCAAGAAGAAACAAGAGGAGGCTCCCAGCAGCTAAAAATATCAATGGCATTCATGGGTGAAGACAGGCAGCAGTGCCCCGAACAGGAAACTGGCAACGGAGGGTGCTAAATGGCAGAAATGTTTGATGAAAGCAAGATCATATAAACAATGATTTAAGCATTGATTTCTAGCCAATAGGCATCAATGGAAATCCTTCCTAATTCTGTTTGCGATGGACGGCTTAATTCCTGATAACAGGGTCATATGCTGGGAAAAACTTGTCTTAGTTGATGGTTCTGTAACATGTATCTATCAGTCTCAGACAGATTACACCCCCTGGAAAAACATCTTTTTTGCTGAGGAGTGCCTGAAATGCGGAACCATTACACATGTCCTAAGATGCCCACAACAGAAGGTGCAATTAAAAATGAAACTCATTAAAAATGCTGGCAGGAACCTCAGGAAGTCCAGGACAATGATCAAGAAGGATGGGTGCCTCAGCGAGCTGGAGGGAGCCTTGCAAAGCAGCTCGTGTGTGCAGCAGCCCCGTGCTGTCCTCCAGCCCCACTCTGGCGCTGAAATCTCTCGAGGTCAGCACAGCTCCACTGCCTGGTAAGGAGCTGCTCCAAGTACTGAAGTGTACGAGAGGCACTGCAAAAATGCCACACCACAGAGGTTTCACCTGTGTAACAGCAGGTCATACACCAAACACGTCCAGTGAGACTTTTAAACATTCACAGCCCTGACAAATTGTATCTGATTTTCTTCAGTACAAAGCTGGATGCTGCTTCTTCACAAGTGTTCTCCCACAAGTCAGTAAAAGCTCCAGCTGTCCCTTGCAATGGCTGCACATCTATCTGAACTACATCAAGATTCTACTTTACTGTGAAGGTTGTTTGTCTGCTGGGTTTTGGTGGGGGGAGTTTCTTCTTTTTTTCTTACCCACACACTTTTAAATAGCAGTTGAAAATTATTGCATACCATTAGGAAAAAAAATCACCCTGGGCAAAGACCAAGCTGGGAATGTTTCAGCCTCAAGATGACTGTTTCTCAAAATAATGAGCATCTGAACACAGTTCTGGAGTCTTTACTGGGGTACTCTGGACCAAGCATCTTTCCTACAACGGATAGATCTGTTTATTACATCTAATTTCATTATGTTTTACAAGTTTACTCAAATTTTCCATTTAAATGTGCCCTATTACTTTCAAGACGATGTGTCAAACTCTAAAACAGAAAATAATGCCAGGTGCATCCTTGCCTTTCCGTTCATATTTTTACCTGAAATAAAAAGCCCTAATCGTAATTTTCCCCAGTCTTGTACATTACACAATTAAATGGGATTTTTAAAACAATTACCCTTATATCTACAATTTTATTCCCTTACTACTCAAGACCACATACTGTCTGAACTGATTTTTATATATATGTATGTATGTATGTATATGATACTCACAGGTTTAATTTTCTTGGACGTATCCTTAACAGCTGACTCATAAGTTACAAAAAACCAAAAGCATGAAGAATTTGAGATTTGATTTTAAACTCTTGCAATTTTTTAACATCCTGGGTTGCATTTTTTGATTTTCCAAATACAATGCACTGTTATTTAATTATTAACCTAAACCCATTTATTTCTGCAACCGTCCAACCATTTCTTAAGCTACATATTTCTATCTAGAGTAACAAAAGATATAATAAATACTTGAGGAAGATCCCTCAAACACCTCTGAAAGAGCTCTACAACACGGGATTTTTTTGTTCTTCCAGTAATTTTAATCATTACATTTCTTCACTCCTCAGAACCTGTTGTTTGAGCTCCAGTACAATATGTCTGGTTTTGGTTATACTATTCCTCAAACAAATTACCTCCAGTAGCACCAGTTCCAGGCTCTCCTATGCTAAGCTGGGGACACATCTATTAAACCTTTATTATTTGTTAGATCCTGTAACAGTGTGTGGCAGCTTTGCCAAGCCAAATACGGCCCATCTGAGCAAAGGGTTTCTGAGGCACAGACAACTGGGCAGGATCAGCACTGCTAGAGCTGGCAACTTATTACAGTGTCAGTAACGCACCTGCAGTGAGATCAGAAAAAACTCTGAAAAAATTTCCCTAAGATCTGTTCTTTTATTATTATCAGTCTTAATTTTATTTTGGAGCAAGGCAATGGTGGACAATCACAAATCTTCTCAAGCTGTTCTTCAAAGGACACGAGACACACAGCATCATTATGACTGGGAAGAATATGAGTCAGAGAGCTCAATGGCTTTACTCAGAGGCTCCTCAATTCAGGAGCACCCAATAGAACATCCTCACTCCCGAGGCACTGGCAAGAAAGATGGGATAAGGTATTTTCCCAGGCCCTTTGTTCATGTAAGTGGGGTTTACTATCCTCCCCAGATTTCTAGGATCTTCTCCTTTCCCCTGAAGTAAGACAATGTGTGAGGACTCAAATGGATGCTTTAATCAAGATTAGGGAATATAAAATACAGTGAAAGCCTGTATGGAGGTCAGTCATGTCTAGAGTTACAGACTGAAGTAATAAGAGCAGGAAACCTGTTGAGCTGTGGCTTTGGTTAGGGACGACTGACACAAACACTGGGATATGGGAGCAAAGTCAACAAAGAGTTTGCTTTTTTAAAAACACGCGCTGGAAAATATGAGTGCAAGCAGTAACTCCCAGAGGCTGTGCTGCCCACTGTAACACAGTGCTCAGCGTTGGACTAGAACGTGAACCAACTGCTCTGCTTTTCACATGGTATCCAGTAAACCTTTCTGAAAACACCCTTTAAAGAATCTTCCACCGCGCCTGAGCAATACAACAGCCATTTGGATGGCAAAACTCTCCATGGCCGCTACAACTTTGCGTTAGTGCTGGGGGAGTCTGACCAGGGATTTTATCGGCACCATCTTCTCCGTGCTGCATCGGGAGTTTCAATAGCAGAGCACGGCCTTTTGTTACTTTTATTTCCGTTCACCTCTGGCACACACTTGAAATCTGAATTAATTAAGAACCAGTACACCAGAACTTGCACCAAGAAGATGGAGTAAGTTCTTGGCAGGTCTATCAATGGAGCCAACTGAAGACTGAGGCACACAGGAAGATCTCATCTTCCTGGAAGTGAAGAGTGACAGTATTTCACACCATAAAATCTCAAGTCAGCCTGAAGCATTTTCCCCATTTTTTTCCAAATAAGTATTTCTATTTTTTAGTAAAATTTCTCTGGCTATATGCCATTGGCACAAAACTTCAGAATAGCAGAAATCTTAAGTGCATTTAAAACAGTTAAAATAGTTCATCAGAAATTCTAGTAAGAGGCTTTATTAACTAGATTACTCCACAAGAAAATGCCCAGATTTTGATACCAGTCCTCTAGCACTCTTATGGGAAATCTGCATCTTGAAACTGCCAGCCTCATTTGAGGAAATGAGGCAAATGTAGCTATCTACTAAAAATCATTTGGCTGTAATAAGTAATTTTAATCAAATAGTTAGAGAGAATGGCATTGGAGTTAATGTCTGAAGTGTCATAAACAGATGGGAAATGTGCAGTGTAGCGACTGGTTGTGCACTTTTAACGCAATATCCTCTTCTGCAGTCTGGATTGTGGTTTGATCAAGTCTAAGTGACATGACAAAAACAAATTTAATTTATTCTGAAACTATATGCAACTTAAAGAATACACAATACAGCAAGTATGCTGCTCTGCTCGAAAGTGGTATTTGAGGCAGAGAAAAACACCGGGAACAAAAATAGCCACACGCCCACCACCTTCTTCCCCTTAAAAGTTGTGGGGGTAGTGCTGGGGGTTCACTTGTAAAATGGAAGTTCCACTGGGGATGCAAAACAAGCTTGAAATTTAAATAATCTACATATTTTCTATTTTAGATTTAACTATAGCAAAACCGCTACTGCTCATTTCTGCTGCAGATCAAGGGAACAACACACCACAGCGTGGGGACAAAATATTCCAAGCAATTTCTCAGACACTGACAAGTAGTAAATTAGGGAATCTTGTAAGTACAATACAGTAGTCATCCCCTTCTATTGATCACATATAATTTACATCTTACAAAGATGTGAATTCTTGCATTCTCACTCCACAAGGAAAATCTCAATGATTTATTCATTTCAAATAAAAAATAGAAGGTAGATGAGAAGAATTACTTCACAGGCTGTAGCTTTCTCAGGGCACTAGTGCTAGGCTCTTCTTTCGCACTGCCCGAAGGGCCTTTGTGTGCAAGTCCCTCTAATTAACAAGGTGAATCATGCAGCAGTTCCCTAATTAGTGAACATGACAAGCCAATGGAAACAAGCAGACAGACCTGGCGTACAGATATGGTCAACAAAAGGCACAGCAACACACCATTAAAAAATGCCTATTTCATGTAAATAAAATAGCAAGAGAACTAGAATAATACTTAATTTTCCTTTTCATGTTTTATGCTTATTCCTCCTTTATTGCAGATATAAATAACAACACAATAAATCAAGGTTTCCAACTGCAAGTCACACCACCTCTCCAAAATCAAAGACTACTTATCCTACGTGAATAAGCATCTGCTTAAGGGGCATTATTTGTTTTCTCTCTTGTTTTTCTGCTTTTAAGAACTGCAGTTACATTAAGCTTAGGAGTTGAAGAATCCCTTAATTAATTCTATTCAAAATTATTTTTTCTTGAAATCCTTTTTCACCAATAGATGAAAAGAGTGCAATAGTTGCACTATTATTGCAGTATAAAAAATGCCTGCATTCCCAACATGTCATAATTTCTACCTTTTGTATAAGAATAAATAAATAAATAATAAAAGTGAATAATCAAAGAACCGGATTTGCATTAGAAAGTAAATGAGATGATCTAAAATGTACCTCCTTACCTTCCTCTTTCCAAGTAAAATATTTTTAATCTTTCACTCTTCCTTCTGCTTTTCCTAATAACACTCATCCCATCTCCAGCACAAGGGGGTTAATTAATTTTCAATTTATTGCATATGGAATCTTTGATTTAGATTTTTACAATCCTTCAACATATTGCAAGTCTAAAATGTGTGTCACCACTAGCAGAATATAATTCTTCACAGAAAAACTCCACTGTGTTCTTTGCTCTCTATTCCTTGGCATATTATAATAAGCAAGGAGAACTACAGATTATATCCTCATTACAGGCTCCTCTTTCTTATAATCTTGGGGGGAAAAACAAAAATCTGACTTTCCTCTTCGAATTGGGTAAAACTTTTTTATGTTCTAAAATTGATGGTCAAAATACTAATGTCTAAAAATCCCACATTTTTCTGACCAGTCCAGTTTTAAAAATATGGGAATTAAAATACTGTCCCCTAAGAAATAATGGTTCTACATGCCCTTAAAGGTTGTTTTTTGGCTAGAAATTTGAAGAATATTTAATGATGTTCCATTACAGAACTGATCAGCTGTTCCAAAGCAGTTTTAAATTCACAATAAACACTTATCAGTGATCACAAGAAGAAAGCTGGAATCACTACTGTTTGCTGTGCTCATTTTCCCCTTCTTGTCTGTGTACACTTCCCAACTTGTCTCGGATCCCACCCAGCACAACCCTTCCTAGGACAGCTCCAAACCAAGGCTGGAAGTATCCTCTTTTAACATCAAGGCACAATGGATAATCTGCTAACAACTGAACTCTGATCTGCCATATGCACGCAGGAAGGATTCAGCAAACAACCTGTCACAAACGCTTACTGTTCCACAGAGCAACTCAGCAGAGCACCGCGCTCTGCACAACGTGCTGCACACTCGGCCACACCATCCATTACCACAGACAGCTGCAATTAAACGCCAACTACTGCAAACACAAACCACTCTCGCTGCATTAAAAATCTTTACACTCTTATCTGCATCTTAAAGAACAAAATCAAGGCGAGGAGATGGGAAATAGACACTGAACAGGCACACCCAGAAATTAATGCAAAATCACAAAATTTGACTGATTGATATTGATTTTCAAATAAATTGCATACACAAACACAGGTTTTTTATATATACAATTACAAAAGTATTTTGCATTTAAGCAAAAATGTTAAGTGCAGCTGATAACAACAAATCCTAATTGTCCACGGGAGTTGTTTTGATATGAGATTATATCTAATACCAGAGGGACAAATTCTGTTTGTTTTGAATATTGCTACTAATGTCAGTAGAGATATTCCATAGTTACAATGGTGTGGCAGAAGAATTCAATTATAACATTTAAATGTAAGGGACACACATTTAAAAAGTGACAGGAGCAAAAATGCACTCAGAGGCACACAGGGCAAAAATAAAAATCTCCAACACAAACCAGTCAGATCATTCTCACACTTGCCACATAGCCTACCACATGTCCTCAGCATTCCTGAACGCTGGCACGCCTGCTAAGGCAGACATTTCCTTACCCATCGGATTTAGGACCCATTGGATTTTTGTTTTTCAAATTTCAGTACTTCCCAGAAATTACTTCTCCACATAGCTAGACAGACAGATGAGCATTTTTTAACTGATGAAGTATTTTTAAAGCCACAGTTAAAATTACCTGAGGATATTTATGAAATATACATTTACCATTTTTTCTTTTGTATAGCTGAGCAGATCACAGAAATCGCCACATATTGCAATGTTAACAGAAGCATCCATTGACAAATTTAAGAAATATATGCATTTTAGATTAACATACCAATGTACAAGGTTTTTAAATATTATAGTAGCTCTGTATCTAAATCATCAAATAAATAGAGAGCAGAACACTGTCACGTATTACTGAAACTCAGCACCTTGTACTGAGCACCATGACTGCACACAAAACACACAGAAGCTTAGTTCAATAATTAAGTGTATTTTATCTCTATGTAAATTACCTAGATTAAACCTTGACAAAACTGGGACAAAAAAAGGTCTCAGGAAACTGCCAGTCTCTCATGGCCTCGAGTTACCCTTCTCCTCTGCTAAAATTCAGAGCATTGTTCAATTTCTGCACCCTAAAATAAGGTACAAGTTTTCGATCTGAGACTTAATTATGGCAGCTCATAGGGTGAGCTAACGGAGCTTCATATTCTTTAGGTGTTTCCATGCAACCTGAAGGTCTGTATCACTCTATCTTGCAGTCACCTAGATCACTAAAGAGGTAAAACAGCAGAAAGATGCAAACAAGTTATTTCTTAGAGGGAGGAAAAAAAATCATTCCATATTTTTGTTTTCTGACACACCCTAGTACACAAGAGATTCCCTGAACATACTGCTTAAGAAGGAAAGACTAGCAAATGCTGATGACAGACCATTAATAAAAGAGAGAACAATTTTGCTGAATACTGAATTTACTGTTCCTCAAAACAGGAAGCTGAAAGTAGCTGACTTAATTAAACAGCAGCACACGCAGTGAAGTAATAATGTGTATTCAATAACCTTCGCAACCATTATCTGTCACGGTAAAGCAGGGCAGACATCCTGGATATTCTACAGGTACCCTCTGAGGGGAGCCCATCTCACTTGTCCACAGCTGACAGGTGGCCACCACAGCCAGCAGATGCTGGGCTGCCTTAAGACTAAGGGCTCCTTGTGAAAACACAGATCACACTTCTCCAGAATTTAAACACAGATTTCAAAAATAAATAGACCAAATTATCCTACTTCTCATAAAAACATGCTCTCTTCTCACCAATTTCACCTCTAGTATGTTTCTAGTAGAGTGAACATTCTGCTCCTCTCCTGTTGTGCTGAACGCAATTAACACCTGAGTTTAGCTCTTATGCTCTATTTTCCCATTTCGTATATTTGACACTTTCCTAAAGCTTACTGAAATTATCTGACATGTTTGCCAGATATGAGCTCTTCTGCCGAGACAGATTTTTTTTATTATTATTATTTTTTTGGAAAGAATAGATTTTCAAGCACCTTACAGTGTGACTATGGCTTTTGGCCATTAAGAGAAATCTTCAGGATCTACATGATGTTATTTCTGTTTCAAGAATATAAATGTCTGTTCTGGATATAAATACATTTTCTACCTGTGGAGGGAAAGGACACAGCAGTGTAAGAAGCCTACTCTGTACTTCATGGCTGTGCAGAGTCAATAAACCCATGAACTGTAATTGCATCACACTGTTTTTCAATTTGCTTCGCTTCAACCCTACCAGATACTGAGGTATCAGTTTTTAGGAAGCTGTAACACCTCAGTGTACAGACACTCATCAGCCTAAGTACACATAACATACCTTCCCATTCCAGGAAATATTTATGACCATTTCCATGGAAATCTAGAAGTTAACCACCAATTCAGCAGCAATTTGTAAAACTACATGAAAACAAAACTCTTACAAATCATTACTCAACTGCCCAATAACATTAAAAATACATTAATACCTTTCAAGTGTTTCCATTTTAGAGATAATCGTATCTACCTTTAACAAACATATTTGAGGGGAAAACAGTCTATATTATGAACGGCAATAATAAATTTTATTTATTTAAAAGATTACTACTATTGAAGGGTAACTACTTTTTCAGGGTATGTTGAGCAGTATCTCATTATTCAGCTAAGATGATGTAACTACTCTTTCACAGACTGACACAGTATTTTTTAACAAGAAGACTAAACTAAAAATAGGAAATAGATGCTAACACACCTTTCATGACCTCTGCACATTACTGCCCAGCCACCTAGCTTGTAGTTGAGAGAAGAGTGGCATAAAACCTAGCTACAGTCAGAAATGTTGAGTGTTTAGTTGGCCAAAATGGACGCTTTTTACCCTACTGTTAATGGTATTAAGCATTCTCAAAAATGGGCTGGCAAGGAAGTTTTAAATTACTCTGTTTAAAATTTCATTACTACATTTCAACTTTTGCTTTAACTGTGCTCCCATGAACTCTTCCATCTTCCACTACCAGGTTAGAAACAGATCCCAGATTTTATGAGAAACTGTGTGTTCTATGAAATGCATACATTCCAAACAAGGTCCTGCCCTTGTGAGGTGACAGAACATGTGAACGCCCTGCCAGACTGCGGCCGGGAGGTGGGTGTGGGGAGCAGGGGGAGGTCTGTGTGTGGGTCTTGCACTAACAGGAGCCGAGGTAGGGCTACACAGGAGCCGGGATGTGCAG
>VZTA01002224.1:0-12591 GCA_013398855.1 Mohoua ochrocephala | reverse complement strand
TGGATCTCTGCTCACCCATGCCCTCCAGGGGCTACAGGGGCACAGCTGCTTCACCATGGCCTTCACCACGGGCTGCAGGAGATTTCCAGCTCCGGTAACTGGACCACCTCCTGCCCCTCCTCCTGCACTGCCCTGGGTGTCTGCAGAGTTGTTCTTCTCACATGTTCTCACGTTGCTCTCCTCTGGCTGCAATTACATCTGCACAATAACCTTTTTTTCCCCCTTTCTTCTTAAATCTGTTATCGAAGAGGCATTACCACCATTTCTAATTGAACCAGCACTGGCCAGTGGCATGTCCATCTTGGAGCTGCCAGGGATTGGCTCTGCTGAACACGGAGGAAGCTGTTAATCTGAGACGACAAACTCTCCAATGAAGCTCACAAATTACTCTGCACATGAAAATGGAGATCAGCAGAAGCAGGACAAAGGCTTCTCACAGAAGCCACCCCTCTAGCCCTACTACCAAAACCAGGTCATGCAAACCCGATACAGGTATTACCTCAAAGAAAGAAAAGAAGAAAAAGTCCTGCAGCGTTCCCCAGCACCCCACCGGAATACACACGTCACTGCCAGAACTCAGAAATATGCACTAAACCCCACAATCTCTTCAAAGGCTCCAGCAGATTTTGGGGTAAGTCTTTAGCAGAGAGACTGAAATCTGAGAAAGTTTGTTGTTCTGAAATGTTCACCCCTGTTCTGAAAATAATTTAAACAGCTTTACATCTGATCTATTCCTTATAAGGAGTCCCTTTGGTGACATAGGATAATCCTTCAAACGTAAAATTTTCATAGCTGCAGGTTGTTTTCTACAGCATATGTAGTAAATACATTTGATGAGAAATGGGTCCCTCAAGTTAAAGCAGCTTCTTTTCCATCCTAAACCTCTAATCCAAAAGGTGCTGCCGTTTTGTAAATGTTTCCATTGGGATCAAGATATTGGGATTTTAAGTAACTTTCTTTGTGGATGATTTTGACCTGCTGCTTTTTCCAATTCGAGGTAATAATGGCTCCAAAAATTGCCAGCTCCTTTTTTTTTCAGAAATAAAGAAGTTATTGCACCATCACTGGAATTTTAAATGAACACTGCTTAATATTTAGAGGGGTTCACACCAGTGTCATTGCATTATTCTTTGCCTTCAAAGTACCTGAAAATTTGCACCTCACCACGTAATGAGAACACTTGTTCTTTTTATTTCTATTCTGTACATCTGCTGCAAGGTCCCACCTTTTACAAGAGGTGAACAGTCTGTCTTCTCATGTCAGTGTTGTCTTTTCATTTTCAATTCATCTAATTCTACTAGCTTTAAATGATAAACGAGACTCTTAGCCCTACCCTGTCTGAGGTTTAGTCCCTTTTGTACAGAAACGCTCCAAAAAGAGACGAGAGAAATCACGGAGGAGGAGGAGTCCTGTGTCTGCGGAAGGGGTTTGCTCTGACCAGGGTTTGATCAGCAGGAGAGACACAGGAGTTCGCAAAGGCTTTTCAAAACCTGGTGAACACAGGCCAGATTTGCGTGTGTGATTCGTCTGAATTTACACTAAAATGTGCAGGAGGCTGTGCATGATTGGACCATTTCTGATTTCAGCTGTTGGAGAGCAGGGGAATGGGTTCTGGTGTCAGGTATTCCAGATGCAGTTTACTAACAAAATAATCATTCTTTCAGCCTTTGTGCCTAACGCTCATTTAAAAAGCAACATTAATTTAAAGTATTTCACTGGTGGGTGTTTATGAAGAGACAAACACGATGACTTAAAAGGTGGCACTTTTCCATTTTCCTGCAGCATCTTCTATAATAAATGAGATATTGGAGAGCTGAAGACTCTGGGCTTCACCCAGCTCAACTTGCTGTTCACAACAGCAGCCTTCAGTGAGTGCTCAGAGAAATCCCAGCTTCCCAAGTGAAATCTTTTCAACGTTTTCCTCAGGTATTGCTGAAAGACAAGGAATAAAGAACTAGGACACTTTTGAACATTTAAATTAAGGTAATTACGGGTCTTAGTAATATACCTTGACAACCACGTGGAGAAGACTTGCTGTCTGAAGACAGCTGTGAAGGTGTTGTTAGCATGTGGATGTGACTTCATGGTCACTTTAACTACACAGAGTACACTGGAAGTCACCCTGTGAAGAGCTCTTTTTATTTCTGGAACTGATGGAAAGGGTTGAGGGGAACTTTATTACCTGAAAAAAGTGTGGTGTCAGTGCAGGGAGCACTTAAAGTCTTCCACCAATTTAAACTTCTGGTGTTTCAACTGAAAACGTATAAAGCCAAAACAATAAACGCAGTAATTTGTAATTCCACTGATATTTACATCACAATATAATTTTCATTTAGAAAGCATCGAATCTTATTCCAAACAGAGTTAGCAATAGCAAACCTCAAAATGTCAGGTGTGGCGTATTTGAATTTCTTCAGCTCTTTTTTGGTTATTTTGTTATTTTCCCTCCAAATTGTTTGGAGGTAAGGATGGGGAAGGGAAAACAATGGATTTGAGAAAATACTTTTTTTTCAGTCCATCTGTGACTTAAATTAGTAATCTTGGTAATAGTATGTCTTATCTTTCCCTGGTATCATTTACAATGTAAAATTCTTTTAGTCTCTTGATGAAAAGCACGCTCCTTGGTTAGGTGCTTGTTTCTAGAGTAATGTCGTGTATTCAGTAAAGGCTAATATTTATCTTCTGCTAATGGTCCGGAAAAATCTAAATTTTATGACACGAAGAGCTTTCAAATCTGTTGCTTTAGAGCTTGAACATTTATGAAGTCTTTCCATTTTTGAGCAGACACACAAATACTAAATTAATAAAAATATACCATCAAATATTCAAAAATACCTGTAAAACTAATTCACATTAAATCTTCCCCAGAGACATAGGGTGCTTTTATGTGTAAACTGTTTGCTTGAAAAATGTTTTTAAAGAAATACCCAGAAAATTTGGTTCCACACCAAAGATCTGCAAATAACATTTCTACATTTAAAAATACTCATAAATGTATTGTTTGGTTTATTTTTGGAATTTTACAGGCAAGACACAGCTTGATAGGGGATTTGACAGATAGTTATAGACAAAAAATTTAAAAAAAGGCAGACATAAAATTTAATCCCATGTTTGAGAAATCCCTATTGCCAAGCCCTTCTGAGTTCTGAATTCACTGAATAGCATATACATTCATCTAGAAAAGACAGCAAAATGTCTTGCTCTAGTAGAAGAAAACTGCAAAAGAATTAGACATCTAAATATTTTTATACATTCAGTGAGAAAGGACTGTGCTTTCAAAAATCCCAAAAATAGCAGGAAATTTAATTTTTTTTACACAAATTGTTGCAAATGACAGGGGACTACAAAAATCCAGGGGTTTGCATTTGAAAAGGAATGGTAGAACACTGCTCTTCAAAATTCTGTGATCCACGGGTAAGTGGAGGAACCTGTATATGATCCCAGCTCAATCAGATTTTTCATGGGATGCATTTTTACAGACAGTCCTGATTTCCATTTTACTGTGAGTCAGCTCTGGAGAGGATCAGAAGTTTGTGTGTAGATTCATCTGGATTCACATGACAAAAAACTTCTGAGCTCCTTCAGTAGAAATTAAGGATTATCGTCCGTCATTTATGTTGAGAGATGATTGAGGGAACATTAACTCAAAATGTTGTTTGTGCTCTGTAAGATAAAGCTGGTTTGGTTTGGGTTTGGTTTGCTCTCTCTTTATCTGTGTAGAGGGGAGTATTTTCAAATGTCCTATGGTTGAACATGTTACATCGCACACAAATCACTTTCTGGAGCTCTCTGCCACTAATTCCACCAGAATTTGCAAGCTTCTTGTTGAAATGTGCTTTTTGTTTGTCCAGTTTTGTGTGTCAGAGCAAAAGCAAGCAGTATAAATTTATGAGGACTGCCATTTTCAGCCCAAACCAAGACTTAAATCAATTTAAATTGATTTCTAGACAGAGAACCGATAACTGTCCAGAATAAAAGCCTTTCTGAAAATCATCATCTTTTTGTTATTAACCATGTATCTGAATTTGTTGGTAGCTCAGGCATATGCAACCCCACAAAAAATGCAAACTTGAGCTACATAATTCAGTCTCAAGTCCTTACTGGAGGCACGTGATGGAATAAACCCCCAAAACCAGAGTGAAACAGCAGCCTGTTCACAGAAAGCACTCCGTCCTCAAAACCTCATGCAGCTGGTCATGTACAATCTTTTTCTTTCCTCTTTTTTAAAAAAAAAAAATTAATTAATTTGGGTCAGTTGGATACAGTCTGTTTGAGATTTAAAATTGCAAACCTTATCTGGTTCACCTGATCCATTATTTAGCAAGATACTCTTCTGAAACGCTTGAGAGCAGCACTTCCAAATGGCAGGAGGGACAAACTGGGAGCTAATTTCAGTTAGCTGGATCTTTTTAAATACTGAACAGCTGGAAGGGCAATACTCATGAGATGTTGTGTGTAAGCCTTCCCAGCTCAATTTCTACAGTTCCTAAATCTGGCAATTTCAGATTTCATAGCTGTATCAGCTGCTGGGAATCCCAGAGTTCCCTCCGGGTCAGAAGAGCACTTTTAGAGAACATCACGTTTGGCTGGACACTTCCAGCTTCATAACTGTTGGCTTGAGTATATATTTGTAATATTAAAAATGCATATTTTGTCCTGCTTCTGCTGATCTCCATTTCTGTGTGCAAAGTAATTTGTGAGCTTCATTGGCGAGTTTGTTGTCTCAGATTAAGAGCATTTCCTGAAGAGAGCTTAGCCCTGATTTCCTTCAAGCTCGTATTTCCTTTAGAGATACTCAGACAAATCCTAGAAAAACATCACGTCCCTTTGCCGTTTGTTCATCAGAGGAAGTAAAATTTTAGGAAAACACCTTTCAGCTTACACTGGTAGTCTGACACAGACATATGGGGAAAAAAAAAAGACTAAAATTGAGTGTACTACGTCTCCTTGCCCACCATGCCATGCTTGAAAAATATGATTTCACCATTTCTGGGACATTCTGGGAAGTGCCCACACTTCCACAGAGTCCATTCCCATGAATTCATAGAGGCCCTGTGTGGATTTTTCCATTCATTTCAGGTCTCACACTTCAAGCCATGGTCTGTGACTATGAGAGGAAACCTGATGTTCCGGCATCTTCGGACCCAAAGTTGTGCAGCCCAGTCTCATTTCCAGCAGTGACAGTAATGATGGCACTGGAAAAAAGAGACTATTAGCTGAGATTTCTAGAAAGTGCCAAAAATAATTTCCCTGTGGTACAATTTCTTTACTTTAGGGGTTTGTTGGCTGGAATTTGGCACAGAAGCACGGGAGCCCAGAGGCAGCTTTGAGCACTTTGACCGTCGAGCCTCCTAGTGTGCAGACAGGTTTCCAACTAGAGGTCAGCAAGTGACCAGCTGAGTGTTTACCTCTGAAAATCTGACTCTCAGCCTTTCTAGGTGTGGAAGGGACCTTATTTTTCATAAGTGCAGCCCACCTTAAAGAGAGCAAAATAGAGCACCCAGTAGAAACTCTTCTATTTAGATATCCAGGACTACTAAGTTACTTCTGCTAAGTCAGATAAGAAAATTTTGAATAAAGTAAATTACTAAAATGTCCAGTCCTTGTGAAATAAAAATATATTTCTTTATTGTGGGGAGTGAGGGTTTGAAATGTTTATTTTGAAATATGCCTATTGGAAAATATTTATAGTCAGACATTGCAGTCAAGTAATTTTTTGATCAAGGAAATTTTCCCTAGGAGAAGGGAAGGAAGAGGGAAACTTCTCAAAGGCTCCTGTGTCAATACAACTTGCTCCAAGCATCACAAAATGATTCATCTCCTCTGGCAGACAGAGAATTTTCCTCTTGGGGGCATTTAGATACCTCTTTTTAAAGATATCAAAAAAAGTTATTGCTGAAAATGTACCACCCTAAATTTCAGTGTAATAGCTGTCTAAGGAATTTTCATGGTTCTTCTGGCCATGTCCTTTTTTCCTTCTTCTTCTTCTGTAAAAAGGAAGAATCCCTCAAATTGTAATTGGATTATTTGTGGTTTGGAGATGACCGCAGATCAAAAAATTGTAAAAAAAATTTTTAAAAAGAAAAAATAAATAAAAAGGGACATATGGCAAAACAGAACAAAGGATTTAATTAAACTAACCACTGCATCCTAGCTGAGAAAACTTCATCCTGCGGAAAAATCCTGAGAAATCTTTGCTCCTGAAGTTGAAAGCTTGGGAAATACTGGAAAAATATAGTGCTTTAATGATTCCTTTAGCTTTGCCTTTAAAGTAAACAGCCAAGAGAAAACCATAACAAAGCACATTCTAAACTACCCATATATCCGTTTGCTCTTTTTTTTTTCTTTATCTGCATTTTGTTTAGAAAAACACAGATATGAGGGTTCCAAAGCATAGATAAAAAGATGGGAGATACTAGGAGTTTAAATGGCCAGGAGGATTAAAAGCCTGAAATTTGATTAGCTATCAGAAGATGTTCCAACAATAAAAAATGGATTTAAGAAATGAAGATTTTTTTAGAAAATACTGACCTTGAAATTTCTTGACAATTGGAAGAGCCTAATTTTAAACAAATGTCAAAGAGTGTTTTCCCTCATTTTTGAAATAAGTCACAGTGAAGAAATATGTTCTCCAAATGATCTTTTTTCCTTAAAGAAGTTTTTCTATTTGTAGGTTTTTCCTCTCAGTACCCTAGGGCACATTATTGCAACTTATAAATTATTTTTGAATGTTTTTGGGTTTTTTTTTTTAATTCAAAGGATTTTTAATTTCTGGAATTCGGCTTTGTGGTGACTAATGGAATTTAGCTTCAAAAGTTGGACACTTCAAATATTTCAAATTGACCCAACGTGTTCAATGTTGTTTTTAAAGAGAAAATTCAAATCAAAATTCAGCTGGGTTTTGTGGGGTTTTGAGGTGTGTTTTGTTCTGTTCTGTTTTGTTGTTTTTTTCTTCTATCTCTTCATACCCAGGAAATGAAATAAAATAAGAGCCGAAAAATTACAGGAATTAATATCTGTATGCAAGGAATTAATCTTACTTGTTAACAAATGTAAGAGGTACTTTTATCCATTTTTCTTTTAAAAAAGACTGAATATGTGGCTTAAAGTTGTGCTGTAGGTTTTGGGGTAGTTTTTTGTCTATTTATATTTTGTTTTTATTCCAAAAGCTTACACTGTCAAGAACTGTCTGGCCTGCTAATTTATCCACAACGTGAGATATCTGGCGAAGACCAGAGACAGTCCTGGGACATGTAATACACGAAGAGAGGGTGCTCAGATGCAATAATAGTAGAAACTGGTATATAACTTAATCCAGGTCCGTGTTAGCAGCACGAGAGTCTTCAAGTAAGTGCAAAAATGTTGGTTCTCAGTGGTCCTTGGGAAAGCTTTGTAAAACACAGTCACCGTATGTAGTGAGGAGATAGTCTCAGTTTTGGAAACTGAAACAAGAGTTGTGTCTAGGATTTGTTTGAAACTGTAGGAGGAGCGTTGGTTTAGTGGATGCATTTCTCATGGGAATGATGCAGAAGTATATGTATTGTACGGCACATGTAGATGAGAGCAGAGACTCCTGCATTTGCCTCCTGGATATTTGGAAAAGTAGATAGAACTGGTGTCCTTCCAGGCACAATTCATATTTAATTGTATTCAGTGTGGAATAGCTCAACTCAATGTTGAAAAGAAAAAAAAATGTTATAGTACATAAAATGATTTACTGTATAAAGCAAACCATTTTCTGCTCAATAAATTCACTTTATTGCACAGATAACTTGTACTAAATTCACTTTTAAATGGTAAGCATCTTTTAACTGCCAAATAAAACGCACCTGCCTTTACTTACTATTTGTATTTCTTCATATATAGCATGGGATCATTAAATGCATTTGAAGAACAGCCAGCATCTATATCATATGTGGAGCAAGAGCCAAGAACAACCTGCTCTGTTGCTGTTTAGTCTGAAAATAACAGCCTGCTGAACAGAGGGGAATTTTTTTTTTTTTTTTGGAGAGGCTGTTTTTCTTTGGAAGCTGAATTACAGCCAAATCAGGACTCAGTCAAACTCTTTGTTGTATAAGACCAGGCAGTGACTGGCATCTGAGCACAGAATGGAGTGCTGCAGAAACCTTGTGGTCCATCACGTGTGAAAGAGCAGAGGTGTAATGGGTACTTGTGGCACCAACAAAAGATAAGCAGCAGACGGGGTCTGGTGCACCAGAGGGAAGGAAACTTCCCTGGAGGAGGAAATGTGACTGAATGCTGTCATATTTCTGCACTTGAGCCTTTCCACAGCAGTGGATTCAACAGGGCCAGGCTCCCAAGGATCTGCTCCTTAATTCTGACCTTTATGTTTTTCATATTTACAGTAAGTTATCCTAATATCCAGTCACAGCCGCTAAGAGCAGCATCAGTGAGACTTTGTGACATGCCTGGACCTATTTCAATATCCCTAGTGAAGAGCAATTAGAAAAGTCCTCAAAATAAAAACTGATCTTAATAATTCTGACCACTCAATGGGCTTTTCGACATGTGTTTTTCCTGAAGGAATTTTTTTTCCTAGTTTATGAGACCTACATTAAGCAGAAAAAAACCAAACTATTTTTCTGCTTGAAAAAGAAAATGGAGGTGTAAAAAAATGGTTTCCATTTCCAAAAGCATTATGAAGCCCTTCGGAGCCAAGTACTCTGCAAATCCACTTCAGGGTCTGGGGAGTCAGTGCACACCATGGGGAAATCGTCTTTCTTGTCTAACTCAGAATTTAAAGTGGATACCTGGATCACAGGTCATGAAACCATTTCCTCAGGTGAAGAGTTGGAGCGTAACCCTGATAACCCCTGTAGCTGCCCCCTCAACCTTGGTCCAGTCGCCAGCCAGAGGCTGTGGAGGTGGCAACACCTGTGCTGAAAGACACAGGTGGTGCTGCTTCCTCTCTTCCTCATCCTTGCTGGGTGTTTGGGAGTTCCTGCTTCCACGTAGGAATGAAGGAATGAGCAGCATAATGCAACCAATTCAGGAGATGCTGGATGTCACACGTGGCATCGTATCACGTGCCAGAGATTAAAGCTTCGAGATCAAATAATAGGAAAAACAGCACAACTGCAGAGCTGAACTGAAACTGTGTGTCACAGAAAAGGGTGTGCCGTGAAAGACAGACTGGTTAATCGATACTTTTTCAAATTTGAGGGAAAAAAATGGTGAGAAATAAGTCACTTCGGGCAAAGGCAATATATAAGAATTGCAGAAGTAACCAAGGACTAGTAGCGAATAAAAACCTGTTTCTCTCTGCCTCGTGCCCCGAGTGCAGCCTGGGTTTAACCATGATGAACCTACCACCTCCTCTGAAAGGCCTGGGTTTGTGTCAGCAAGTGCTCTAAGTTATAAAATAGGAGTTGCTTTGGTTGGCATGAGAGTTATGTTTTTCTCTATTTTTATCTCGTTGATACTATCAATGTATTATTGTTAAGCCACACTGAAGAGTAAATCAGGCTGCTGAGGTGAGCACAAATTCATTTGTGACTGTGTGTGCACAGTGGGATTAAGCAACAGGGCATGAAGGAAGTTCGATAACCCTGAAATTTTTTACTGTTTTTTGGTCCATGTAATTTTGCTCAGTCTAGACAAGTCTGCCTTTATGAGACTGACCATTTGTCTTATTTTTGTCTGCAGTGAGGAGCTGTCTGGTGATTGTTCTCTCTTAAGCACAGCAGGCTCAATTACGAGTCGAATGGGTATTTATGGGTGCATTTTGCAAAAAAGGTGGCATGATTTTGTGGCTAAAGAAACATCTTAGTCTCTGTGAGGCTGTCAGACACTTAATTGCTCCTTGAGTTGATACAGTAGTTGGTGAATTGGTGAATTTCTACAAAATGAGTATGAGTCCTCAGCGATTTATGTAACTGTATTACATAAATCCTAGGTCAGACACATTAGCTGATGTAAACCCGCAGAGTTCAATTTCCATATATCTGCTATGATTTATATTAGCTCAGAGCCTAGTCTCATATTTTCTCAGCTTGACAGGATTATTATTTATTAAAAGTGAATTTGCTATTTACAATACTCTGGAGATGCAAAACAGCCAGGTTTCTGACTTAATTTCACTGAACGCGATCTAAAATCATAGGGAAGCAGTAAATTTGGAGTATTTTTTTCAGCAGTATTATTACAGAGACGATTTTGTGTTAGCTGTCTGTTCAGAAAGTCTGAACCACATTGCAACTAACATTTTACACAGGAAGCATATGAGAAAACATATGGAATGAGTTGTCTTTACTTAAACATTCAGGCAGGTTGTGAATCTGAATTGCTGCAGCCATTCTGCACATTCCTACAACGAGACACCAGCAAGAGATCCTTGAGTGGAACTGTCCCCTCAGAGGTACTTGGCAGTGATTAATAAGGGCCAGGGTGATGCACAAATTATTTTCTCTCTGAGGGTCTGTGAAGTTGCCCTAGGAGGAATGGAAGTGCTGCTACTGCATTTCAGCCAGGCTGAACTGGCATGAGTAGCAGGAAAACCAGAAGAAATGTGATCCCCAGCCCATCTCGCCATGCACACCATGGCAAGGATTTCCTTGAAAGCAAAACCCAGAAGGAGCTGGTCTGTGCACCTCCACAGCAGGGCAACAGAGCAAAGAACACGGGATGGGACATCTTCCTTGGATGGTGGTCAGCCTCAGACAGAATCAGCCCTGTGGGTTATGGGGTACAAACGGGGTTTATTGCTGTGGTGGGACATTAAAACAGGTCAGACCATGAGAATGTCACCTGTCAGCCTTCATTCTCTTGGCTGCAGACAAGCATACAGAGCTATCAGGCCAAATCAGGCAACCGGTGTCAGTATTTCTGCCAAGTGTGTGAAACTCATACTCCAGTCAAAGCAACGGGCAGTGAAAAACATGAGATGGAAATCGTGTCTACACCTGGGCAAATATATCACCTACACCAGACTTGGCGTGCATAAGTGTGTGTCTCGATCAACATTCACATTTGAGCTCTTCCCTAATCTTTTTTTTGTTGTCGGCTTCATTTTTTTCCCCCTCCTTCCTTCCTAGTGGTGTTCAAAACGAATATGGGTATATCCTTAAAACCAGATTTTTCCCTTGATCCACGGGGGACTTCCAAAAGGGTTTTCAAATACACCACCTGTGATACGAGGTCTTGCTGAGCCAATAAATCCCGTGGAGAATGGCAGCAGGAGAAGCTGGGCTGAAGTGGTGTTGATGTACAAGTCTCCGACAGATTTCTTTCCCAGCAGTGCGTATGACGAACCCACTCTACAGATGACAAGTGACTGCTGGGCTCCCAGCAGGCCTCTTTGATTCCCCGGCTGAGACCTCGGGAGCTCTGGTTTTATGTCTTTATTTAGCCTGAGTGACAGGGGCGTCTCAGCTGAGCCCGCGGAGCGTCAGCCAAGGCGGCAGCCGTCACGGAGAAACGCGTGCAGACGCATCTCAGATGATCCCCTTAGCAGAGAGTTCTGCTTTCTTGGGGCTCCCCTGACACTGCCACTTGTGCATTTACCAGCAGGGAAGGGAAATTGTGTCTCAGAGCAAGCGGCCTCCCTGCTCAGGTCATTCACTGACCAGCCCCTTCAGAGGGAGGTGTGTTTCCTTCTTGGTGCCTGCAGAGCTCCTGTTGCCCATGAAATTCACTGCCTGAGCTCATGCTTGATGAGTTTTCTGCCTGCCAAAGCCACGTGGGACCTGGTTCTCATTTTTCTTCAGCGTGCCTTCCCTTCCATCTTCACAGAGAGAAGAATGGACCAGAAGTGCCAGCTATCACTCTGTAGCCGTTGGTACAAATGGATGTATAGGGTCTGACAGCACTGAGCAAAGGGCCCACAATGGGAAAACCTCATTACTGCTAGAGAAGATTTCCTGCCTTTTACTGTTTCTCAAGAATTAATACTCTTCTACAGAACTTTTTCACTCTCTTTCTCAATTATTGTTCTTTTTTGCCAGGGAAAGGCAGCTAGCATTCCTCCAGCAGATCACAGGGATATGAACAGGGGACTTCTTTTGATTGATTTGTGAAAGTTCTAACAGATTGATATCACAAAAAATAAAAAAGACGTGTGAAGTTATACCTGCTGTCCCTTCTACCACGTGATTAATCACAAAAGAAGACTAATTAATTTTTTTTTTCCCCGTTTTGGGTGAGCAAGGTGAAGCGCACCTGACCCTTGACATAACATGAGTATGAGGAGAGGCTTTTTGGCTTTTGAAGCTTTGAGGAATTTGACACCAGGGTTTGGTGTCTCACCAGCTGCAACAGACCTGTGTGATACTGAGAGGTGACTTTTGCACTTCATGACAATGAACAAGGAAAGTGAAGACTACCTGGGGAGTCACAGGGAGAGGGAATGGAGGGAGGAACTTTGATTTCTGGGTGTCTCTGGGGAACATTTAGGACTGTTTTCGCATTTATCTGTTGGTTTTCCAGGTCATTCCTCTCTGTGTTCTCCCTGACCCTTACAGTTTATCTCAACATGAGGCAGCAAAAAGACTCCTTAGAGCTACTTTGCTCCAGGATTGCTCAAATCTTAGTCTGTATTTTAGGTAAAAAGCCCCTCCCCTTCCCTTCCCTTCC
>VZTA01002222.1:15575-69000 GCA_013398855.1 Mohoua ochrocephala | reverse complement strand
TATATACATGGAATTTGCAGTGTTTCAAATTCAGGAGGCCCACTCTGTCTTGTCCTTATGTTGGGTGTTGGGCATCCCTGAGTTCTTTACTCCCCCTCTCCAGTCAGGTATTTGTACATACGGATAAGATTCCCTTAAGCTTTCTCTTTTCCAGACTGAGCAACCCAGCTGTCTCTCAGCCTCTCCTTGTATAACACTTCTGCAAGTTGCTCTGCACTACACTTGCTCCAGTATGTCACTGTCTCTCGCCCTGGAAGGGCCACACCTGCAGACAGCATCCTAAATGTGGTCCCACTAGTGCTAGGCAGGTCACTTCCCTTGACCTGTTTGGTCCTTCCTTTATCTGCTTGTTTATATGGCATCACGCCTCTCTCAGTAAATGAGGGCTAGGCTGAGGCTTATTTACCAGTTTTTAATTTTAAAATACTGGCTGTGGCCCATCCATAACACTTAGTTTCCTGAATTCCCTACCCCAGTTTTACTCCAGTGTGAGGAAAGAAACCTGGGGATTCATCCTCCAAAGGTACTTTTCTGCATGAAGTCAAGGCAGGCATAGGGATTGTGAATATAATTACTGTAGTAATTGTTTCTTGTATAATGCTATCCTGAGAAGAAGAATGTTTCCAAGATACTAGGATCAGAAAATTTAATCCATTTTTAATCCGATCTTAGAAGACTTATCCAGAGACAGGATGAGGACTAGAAAAGAGACAACTAACTGCAGAAGTATTAACTTAAATATTGCATGTGCTGTTGATGAGAAGGCTTGGGTTTGGTTTTGTGTTAAAAAAGCAAATGTAAATGGGAGATGTCCACACTTAATCTAGAACACTCTTACCCAAGTGAGAGTTAAAAGAAGCGAAAGTTTCCATCACTTCTCAAATCAGTAAGAACTCTCTTGGCAATAGGTGAAATGTATAGATTTTAGAAATTGGAAGGACGTCAAGAGAGGAAGCATTGCTCCAGTGGTCACATCATCAGAGCCACGGAGGTCTAGGTGTGCAAATGACATGACTGTGTAGAAAGAGCTATTTTATTTATTCAACTTACATTTCAGAAAGTTCAAGTATTCAATTTACACTTGTAAATTTTTGAAAAAAAAATTAGCTCTCTGTAAAAGTAAACAAGTGCTCATACTAACAATTTAAATTAAGTTCCATTACTTCTGGCCAGTCTGTGAAGTATGTTCTCTTCTGTTAAACTGAAGGAAAATCACTTGACATTTTTTTTCATAACAGTTAAAGAGAAGTAAATATTTTAGCACGAAGCATAAAATTAAATGGTTATTTGCAAATATTTTAGAATAAATACTGAGAATACTCTCTCTCCTGGCCTTCTACATAGTGAAATATTAGAGTGCTTATCACAGCAATCTATTACATACATGCATGTTCAAGCTCTTAATGTTTCTCCACCAAATCCCATGGGCAAAGGTTAGGCAGACTCCCTATTCCTTATTTAAGCCATTACTCTCAGGCTGTGTATGCAAAGAAGTAACAACTGTCAAAGACACAAAGGCTCAGCATGATCCACTCACGGGCAGGCCAGAGCAAAACTCAAGAGAGAAGGTTTACACCCTTCACCAAAATCAAGAAGTTGAAGTATATGGTCCAAGTTCAGAATCAAACCTGAATTTCAAGTCACTAATTCTGGCTCAGGTATCCAGAATTGTGATCAATGGGTACTTTAAATTCCGACAGAAAAGGAATATTGTGTCTTTCGCACAGGTATTATTGAAGATAATTTCTCACAAGTTTTACCAGCTACCTTTATTGTTAATGCCTATTTGTTCTCTAATTTACAGATGGATAATTAAAAAAGCTTTTATATTGCCCTCCAAATTTGTGTCAAGAGAGAACACATTCAATAAATACTTCTCATAAAAGTCGTTAATCTGATTGCATTAGCACCTCTTTGAATGTCACTGCTCTTTCTCTCCTTGAATTTTAGCTATATATAGCTATATAGCACCCAAACTGGAAAAATAGTATAATATACTAGAATTTGATCTTAACCATATCTAAAATCAGACAGCATAAATCTGATAGAAATTACTGCAAAAATATTCTGCTTCAGTTTAATTATTTTCCTATTTTTTTTCCAGAGCATAAATTTAGCCTGTATTTGGTCTTAGCAAAGTTCATAAGGGCCCTTTTTCAATCTCACAACATAAATCTTATACATTTCCTGGTCAGCTTTTTTTTCCTTGCAACAGAACCTTAGCTCTGAGTTTGGATCAGTTTAAATGTACGCAATTCTATTTTTTGCCAAACGTGACTTTAAAAGTTTGTGTTACATATTTCAAAAACATCAAGTGACTTGTCTAAGGAATTTTGTCAACAGTAGCTGAAACAACAAGGATATACAGAGATAACCTGGTTAATAATAAATATCATATTATTGGAAGCTGGATCATCAGAACTCAAGTACACTTTATAGGCTTTGCTAAAAAATATTAAGACATCACACTGTAATTTCTAGTTAAAAAAAAAAAAAATCACAAAAANNNNCACAAGAAATAATTTAGGGGACAGTTTGAACCATAGTGGCAGAGTCATGCACTTCAGACTTCTGGATGCCTTTTACTCTTGCAAAGGCATTTTGAGGTTTTTGAAAGCATTGACCTAAGTCTTTTAAAGACAAAGGCAGTACGGACCATTTACAGGGAGCCTAATTATGAGTGTATGCATGTTTCCTTTGTGATGTAAAAAGATTTGAAAAGGGCAAATCCATAGATGAAAGATAATAATTTGATAGCATTTTTAATCCATTTTTATAGAATTGTTTTCATGATATGGCAAACATGCAAGCAGGAGCAGACATACCAGGTTTCAGTGATACTTTAGCTACAACCCCAGCTGATAAGAGGCAATCTGTTTTCAAAGTGAACATTCACTTATTTGCCAATCAGTACATTTCTCATCACAACCAATATGTCCTAACCCCACACAGCAACTTGAATGGATTTTACCTGCCTTCTCCCTGATCATAGCTGACCCCTCAGAGCATTGTTATTTGAGAGTTTGTAAAAGCACATTTAAGTAACACTTCCATGTGTAGTTTTATCAATTAAGACTCTCCTATTGAAATTGTCTAGATATTAATACATAGCTAATTATCAACACGTATTTAAACGACTCTTCACAAACCGAGCTACAGGACCACACGTAAGAGCTATTTGGCTGTACAGTACAATGCTGCAGTAACACAGTTCTTCTCACTTAATGCAATTCAACTTAATAATATTAAATAAATTATTGAGGACTTGGGTCTTTGGTGGGGTGTGGGCTTCTTCGTTTATAGAAAGTCACTAAGATATATACAACAACTTTGCGGTTTAACAAGAGTTTAATTCCTCAGTAAACAGGAATTGAACCCTTGAGATTCTGTGGCTTTTGAAATTAGGGTGTGTTTAGGTTTGGAGACTGCCCAAATTTCATTCACATTTAAGAAGGGAAAGCACTATGCCGGACACATGCAATCAGAAAAAAGGATTACATTCTGAAGGAAGACTGTAAAACAAATGCTCCCATATATTATATACAGATCAAATAGAAAGACTGAGGACTAGTACAGTGGTATTTAAATATCCAGCAAAAAAAAAAAAAAAAATCTCAATCCAATAAATAAACCCTAAGAACTAAAAATTAAGTCAATGGCTACAAAGTAAATGAATGCTGCAAAATTATTCCCACTTACAACACAGGATGAGATTGAGAAATAAGGGAGGAGTCAAACATGCCAGGCTCTCTGGTACCACCCATTGCTTACAACTGTTATTGAACAATATTGTTATAATTAGTGAAGCTAGCAAGGGAAGAAAATGCAAGTTCTGAAGTGTTTTGACAAAAGGCTGAAAGGAAAAAAAGAAAACAAAAGTCAACTAAAAAGAAAGCTGCTTTCAAGACACAGTTTTATCAAACAGAAAATCCAGGATTAAAATTCAGGTCCCCTTATAAAACCCTCTCCAAGTAAACTGAGGGCTTTTCTTGTTCTCTATTTGGTTTTTGATTGGGTTTTTTGGTTGCAGTTTTGGGGTTTTTTCTGTCTTGAACCCAAGCAAATACAATAAAGTTGGATTGATCTGCTTTCTATTCAAAGCAAGAAATATGTTAGACATTCAAACAACTTGAGTCTTTCCTGAGATTAACATATGGTATTTTCCTCAGTCAGGAGACTTCCTAAACATTTTCTGTAATAAGTGAAGGTAATTACAAAATGAACACAATGACATTTGGTTATTTCAATGAACTGCAAATTTGCAAATAATCCATTATATTCTGAAGTATATTAGAGATGACGTTAAGTAAACATTTGAAAAGTATTAGTACATTATCAACATAAGAGGGGTATTTTCTTAAACCAAAATAATAAAAAAATCTTGTTCGCCATAAGAGAGGGAAGTATGCAAAAACTGATTATGACTGCAGTATCTATTCCATACTTCCCAGGAGAAAATCTCTCGCATTCACACACATGTAACATATAAAATGAATTCAGATTTCTTGCATGCTAAAAACTGTATGGAATGGGATATATCTGTACTGTGTAAGGAAGCAGATCAAAATTAATGTCAAATAAAATACCATAGGCCACAGAAATTCTGTGGCACAAAGAAGAAAAGTGTTCATAGAGATTTGGAGGTTGTTAGAAGGAGGATTTGGAGGTTTCTTTTCTGACCGTTATTTTCCTGAGCAGTGTTGAGTAACCTAGTTCTTCAGGGATGAATAGTAAAAGTCCTTTCTAGCTTTTGTCAGACTTTTGGCTTTTTTGTGTTTTGTTTAGCTCAGTTTTTCTGTAAAGTGGACTAGACCTTACTATCTCTCTTTTTGCACCCCAAAGTGGATTATTTAGAGGGACTTCATAAATCATCAAATCATTCCAAAGCAGGTGACTAAAGTCTAAAGCCTAAAAACCAAACATGTGAAAAGTGAAAAATTAATTAACATTATCAAAACTACATGAGAGAAGTAAAGGATCCCATACAATAGCATACATTGGCCTTCCATGCCATTCTGTAGCTCACGGCTTTATGTCTCATATTTCCAGGGTCTTTTGGAGGGCAAAAGCCTCCTCACTCTTTCCAGAGATGTGTAGCCAGACCTCCACACATCCAGGCAATGCACTCACAGTAAGGAATAATGCTCGCTGGCCTCAGCTGAAGGCAGAAACACACTCCTGACATCACGATTTTGAATTTTTTATGTGACTGGCGTTGTGAAGTTTTAGAACATGCCTGAGCATATTCTGAATCCCTGATTTTACATACCTAGAGGTCAAATCTCTCTGATTATTACTACCAGACATTTATGAAGCCCCTGGAAGTTTATGCTACTTTTTATTACATTACCTTAGAGAAATTGTTTTCCTTTCAAAGAGTTAAAATTATTTTGGAGCAATCCCTGAAGCAACAATAATTAAATGCTACAGTTCCACAAACAGAATGATTTCTATTATCAAAACTCTTTTTTTCAATTGAACAGTATTTTTATATTAGTGAAATTACAAAGTGAAGTCAAAGATGTAGAGTGTAAGGTTTGATACCTATTGATGGAAGACTGCCCCAGCCAAGGAGGAAAAAAAAGGAGCAAAATTGATTTCTTTTTAGTCATTTAGATGTTGATCACGTTACTTATGTAGAAATACATGCACTACGTAAAACACACAATGGCAATTAATGCAATACAAATACTTAGTATATTCATTGCTTTGAGGAAAATAAAGTCACTTCAAAATAGGACTTTTTCTACAAGCTTTTGGAACATTACTGATGCCAAGTAAAAACACCTTCACATGGACACCCAGTATTCCTACATTTTATGGACTTCCTCTGATTACTCACATTCTCATACAGGGCTTGCAGCGTCTCTAGGTCAACCACAGAGTTGTCCAAGTTCACAACAGCTAAAAAAGAAGATAAAAGAAAAAAGAGTTAGTTGTTCAGGATGATAATCCAGTTGCGAAAGAAAGACTGGTCACAATACTCAACAACAGTTTTTATGACCTGCTGGTCATACAGCTTAAGGGTTTTAACTTTATTAATGCCTTGAATAGTGCCGTTTCTAAGAGTATGGCTGGAAACCTGGTAGAGCCAGGTGTCAAGTGTTAAAGAATTCATCTCCCTCCCCCCAAACACACAAACATGATCCCACAAGTATGGCCATAGTCAGAGATCAGAGATAAGCTTTACATCAGACTTTCATGGTCCAGCTGAAAGCATTATAAAAATTTGTAAATCTGCACCACAGCCACACACACACACTCACACAACAAAGCTCATTCCTGTCACTGTTTGACTTCAGTCTTAAACTCATTAATCCATAAGTCAGCCAGTTAACTTCAAAACACCTGACAAGGGTCAAGTCTTCTATGCACTAAGCCGACACATTTAGTATGGATACAAAATATGCCTTTCCTGTTCCCAACCAATTCTGGCGCCACACACATACTGTATTTTTTTCAGCATCAAAAAACCCCAGTGGAACAGCTCAAAGAGAATGATTTCTGTCTACCTAACCTGGATTTTTAAAAAAAAAAAAATCATTAAGAGGGACACACATTTAGAAATGGAACCCTGACTCCCCATTTGTTTTAGAAACATTTCACAAGGCATAGGAAATATTTGTGCAAACTACTGAAAAATTGTTCTCAGCTAATACAAAGATTTGTTTTTCAAATAGTGCATTTCAGTCTTTCTCTTACACATTTTTGCAAGCACTGTGACCATTCAATTAAAAGGTATACAAATCCAAATTTCCTCATCCGGATTTTATATCTTGAAATTTAGAATGTTGCATTAGAATATATGTGATGGCAATGAATAATTTTTATCATACTATACCAGTCTTTTCCTACTTTGCACTTCATTAATTTGTACCCTTCTTTTGTAATGAGCTCTGTGTGTGTCTGTGTGGTGTGTGAGTGCACTTGTACAATAAACTGAATAAATTCCCTAGGCGAGATTAATCTAGAAATCGCAACATTGAACAGAGATAGAGACCCAGCACCAGGTTACTTGTTGTCCTATAAATCCATGTCCTTAACTGTTACAGAGAAATTCTGTATACACCTAAACACTACAGAATACAATTCAAGCTCATATGTTTCTGATTGCTCTAAAGCATCTAGAGATACCACGCTGAGTCTGGGACTCATCACGTTTCCCCTTTCCAGGCCTGAGACATAGTTTTAGTTGCAGTATAAGAAAATTATAAACAAAAAAGTGTTGATCTTGATTAAACTAAGCAGGCCACACTGTATCTCTAAGCAGGGCACAAAGCTAACTTTTAGGACTAAACCAAAAAATAATTTAAACGTTCTTTATTTTTTCAAAAATAATATATTTTTTCTATTCTTCCCTTACCAGAAAGCAATGTAGCAGATAACGCCAACGTAACAGTTAACAGCTCAGGAAGCAACATGTTTTTTGTTTTCTTTTGGGGGAGGGGGCACATGCAAAAAGCTGCGACTAATTATTTGGGATATTTTTAAACTTCCCTCCCCCATCCAAGTGTAATAATTGTTGCAACAGAGACTTAAAGATGCCCTCTACACAAGGCACTGTATTATACACTGTATTCAATAATCCCAGTTGCTCAGTAAGACTATCTGTATGCTTAAAAACATGCCAAATTTGCCTTGTAGAACTGGACACTAAAATCTGCATGCAAATAGGAACTGGGTCTAGATTGGCTTGAGAGCTCTACTTTAAGAAAACACCACCATCAAAGCCTACATACAAACAGCTTTACTAAATCCAGGATATGTTATGAAACTCAGTTTGTACTATCTAACATTTCAGCACTTTTATGTTTACGCAATGTTTTCATATATGGACACACTCACAACCCTTCCACTATTTATTTTGAGTTGTGGCTGTCTTCTCCCTGCTCCACCCCTCTTCCTTCCAGAGACCGTCCGCTCCTGTGCTAAGAAATTTAAAATAAGTTCCTGCCCTGACTTTTGCTGAATGTTAAGATCACCCACGGATTACTCAGAGAGCAATAGAACACTTTTGTTTGAATGCTTGCAGGAGATAAGAGAACGCCTGGCAAACACAATGGTGCCAGGTCTGTGTACTTTCAACAAAACAGGTATGCAGAAGAGTGTACATACTTCAGGGAGCTGCTTAAAACAAATCAGTCTGAGACAAGGACATGCGGAAGTTAGATCCTAGGATATATCCTTCAAGTCTCCTCCTCCAAAGAGAAATATATTTCTATATGTTTCACCTAAACCTGGATATGTTTATGAACAGCACTCCAACATCTCGCTAGGATTTTTCCATGGTCATTTTAGATGTGCTCCTCCTACGCTCTGAGGAGTCAGGATATGAGCTCCTGTTCTTTGGCAAACCTGCGGCATCGCCATACAGAACAAGAGAGTTGGCAAAATAAATCAGAACTATTGCATATTTAATTCCATTATCTAGACAATTTGAATTGAAAAAAACAATGATGTTTCCTTATGTAGCCAAGCTTACTAGCTAAACATGCCCCCTGCAATCAGCATGACTACACAAACATCTAACCAAAGTATTCCATATGTGGTGGCAATAGAATGATGAAACACAGACAAAGATTAATTTCCTCGTATGAAAATATTTTTAGCCATGCTGCAGTTCCAGTACACTTTGATGCAAACAACTGGAGAAGGGTTTGTACTAGCCTCGCAGTCGCTGGATATTTTCACCCATGTCACTAGTTTAGAAAGTGATTTTTTTTCTTGTTTCAAAGTTGACATTGACATTTCATGACTACTATGAAAGTGAAGAATATCTACTGGCTTTTGCTCTAACAGAAAGAAATTTAATCACATCAGACCCAGGAATTTAGTTCTTACTGTCAAGATCTCATAGTTTTGTTATTTTCTTGCATTCCTATTGCCACTGCTGCCAATAAAACCAGCACCAGGTTCAAGCTAACACTGTAAAATTATTCGACGTATATATATAGATATATAAAATTGTGTGTCTATACAAATACATAGATATGGTTAAATCAAAGTTGAACCAAGTATGTCCAGATACGCACAGAAAAAAATGAAGGAATTACAATTACAGGAGGAGGAGGAGGAGGAAGAGGAAGAGGAGGAGGAGGAGGAGGATGAGGAGGAAGAGGATTTATAGCCAAATTAAAGGTTTGGAGAACTCTTGCTGGTCCTCAGCTTTCCTGATACTGTCACTGTTTTGGTCACCATCAACATGGAAATCTAAACTGGTATCTTTGTGGCAGAAATGACATCTTATTATCTAATGGCAGAACATGGAAACTTTAGCAGAATGAAAGAGCTTCCTTTCAATTCCGTATTTCTACAATATAAAATGAATAAAAAATTATATATACAAACTCACTTTAGAAAAGCCAATTTAGATACTAGCTGGAAGCTAGAAAGACAAAAAAAAAATGCAAGCAGAGAGACAAAGATTCACTACTCTTATTACTATCAATTAATTTACAAGTGTAGAAGACACGTCCCCTGACAGGAGGATATGTTGCTGGTAAAAAAAGTGAGATTAGGGCACATGATCATATTCAGAGGCATATTTGAACTGAGAGCTGGGGGATCTTCTTCCATATACATAGAAGACAATTTTGAACAGAGACTCAATTAAAAAAAACCCAAAGCAACAACAAAACAAAATACAAAAAACAAACCAAACACAATTAATTATCACCACCCTCAAGTCTTCAGGGGAAAACAGTAACCACAATAATAATAAGATCAAAATTTTGCCAGCAAATGTAATCCTGAAGAGGAAATGTATGAGAAAACACCATCAGCAGGAAGCTGCAGGATGCGCAGTGTATTGTCAGGAAGACTATAAAAGGAAGTTGCTGTACTTCTTCCTTTGTTAGACAGGTCATTGCTGTTGATATTCATATATCTAGGAGCACATGAACTACCAGCTGCCACTAAACCAAAGCCGATAGGCGATGCAGACACAGCTAACCTACATTTCCCTGTGGCTAGGAATCTAAAGCCACCAATAGAACCACTTCCATAAACTGTTAGAGAAAAGACAACTTCCTACAGTTACCCGGTCCGTAGAAACCCTATTTTGTTTCAAAGTCCAAAACTTTGGAATTTCCTTTTAAAATGAAAAGGCCAAAATTCAAAGTTTCCCACTGAGTAGCATTTCAGAAAGAAGAAAAAGTGCTATAAACCAGATCCTTTGGATACAGATTTTATGTCATAAAACTCTCATTAGCACAATCACATATGGATGACTTTCAGAAAACTGGTATTCAGTTGAATTCTTAGTCTTAGCCTTCCATTTTCTCAGGGCAGGTTTCAAATTACACTCCATTTCTCCGGCCTTTCCAAGTATGCTTCCTAAGCTTTTCTGTCTCTGGACTCCATCTAAAATTGTCTCCTTCTTGAAACCTCCTGGAAGCACCGCCGTCTCCCAAAAAACTGACTAAGCATTTTCCAAATCCTACTTGACTGATAACAGATTACAGTTTAAGTCCTCATAAAGAAGCAGTAGCTGAAGTAAAACCATGTCTGAACCCGTCCTGCCGTAACTCAGATCCATCCTTCAGAGAGACAAACTAGAAAACCACCCATCTAAGTCCTTCCTGCTGATTTCCACCTCAACTGACTTCTCTGTGACTCTCCAAAAACCAAGCAGTATTGCCTCAAGAGGCCACTCCTTTTTTCCTCCTGCACATCCTTGCCTCCTCACTTTCACATCTGCTTTCTCCAGAAGAGCACCAGGAGTTTCTGCAAGACTTCACAACTTCTCTGACAAATGGCAGCAACAGATGGTCAGTACAGCAAAATACAAAGGCAGACCTATTCTTCTTCACTGAGTGAAGGACCTCCTGCTCCTGCAGCAACTAACCACAGTACTCTTACCACATAGTTCTGTGTGTGGCACAGATTTGGGGGTTTCTCAGCTGTTACGCCCTTTGTGAGAGTCTAACATGCAAGCTTAGAGGATACTGAGAGGTTACAACTTCCATGGTACTTTTTCCTGGCTTTGATCTCCAGATCTTTCTGCTCCACTGAAATCATTTATACCCCAGGAATACGACTGTAAGCTGAAGAGCGAAAGAAACTGAAAAGGCATCAACCAATCTTACAACAAAATAAGACTCTGTTGTTATTAAGAATCTATATCAATATATAGAAACGTAGAAACAGTAAGCTTTATATAAATAGAGTCTCAAAATTGCTACGCAATATTGAGGCAGAACAGTACCATTAAAATTCATTCAATCAAATTTCATGGGACTCGCAATTATTTTAAATTATCTAAAAAGGATATTTGCGAGTAAAAAAAAGGTGTGTAAGTAAATGAGTAGGTCCAATGTGTCACTTTGAATGATCTTCCTTGAATTATTATTTCTGAGTTAATTAAAAACAATAGCTTCCTCAAGAATAATGTACGGGCAGAGAATCGAAAGATGTCAAAATCCAACATCATTAGAAAACCAGCATACTGGCAAATCTTAAAAAATGGCAAACTCCTATACAAGAAACACAAGTCAGATAATACATAGCTTGATCAACTTACGCTTTTATCAACAAATAGAGAAAAAGATACAGATACAGAATGTATACAGAATTGTTCTGTGAATACAGAATGGCATTCTTCTCTGTCAGGCGTCTTTGGAGGAAAATGCAAGGACACGACACATGCAAACACAAGCAAACCAGGAGAAAAGTCTCAACGTACACAATTTCATCAGGTTCATAGGAATGACTGACAGCTGAACTGCTCACTTCAGAAGTAGAAGAAAAAACACCTGCATCAATGTTCTCATCAACAAAAGCGCCAAGAGAGCCTAAGAACATGATCAAAGTGCAACGGCTTCTTTTGCTCCTATAAAGATTGTGTTCAGATGCGATATCAAGCTACTTGCAAAGCAAACCCAGATTTACGTGCAACTTAGGATTTATATTTAAAAATAAACTAAACTGCAAAACTTTCAGTCTCCTGTTGGTTACATAGAAAACCCACAACTTCAAAACTTCATATGCTTTGGTTCACACCTCCTTCCCCCCACCCCGGCCCTCCCTTTTAAAATTTTTCCTCATATGACTTTTGGCATCATTCATCTAGCATTCACAAGGTCATGTTTTTATATGTAACACTTCCAACAACTTGACAACTACTGCTATTCTCTTGGGATTCTTCTTTAGCTTTAGTAATAGAAATGTGAATCTCCAATGCAGAAATTAAATCTTAAATGGGCCTCTGAAATAAATGTGTTTACACAGCAGTGCTAAAATCTAATGTCCCCATGCTAATGGAAATTGCAGCAAACACACAAGGGTCGTGGCTGTGTAATTTTTAAAGATCCTCAGAAAATTAGTGAAAGAATTGTGAAACATAACTCGCATAACTAGCAAACAGCCCCCTGCCCCACTAAAAAGGGATAGGTGGGGTATGGCTGCACTGGGTAGAGTTAGCATAAATGAACGACTTCACATTATCACCCACCTTCTTGCCATCGGTACCCGAGTGATATATTTCTCAATTAGGAAATACTCTAACATTGTCAGGATGAAAATTTTAAGTGCCCAAAGCACAAGGGAGATTGGAACTTCAACACAAGTACATACAGCATGGATCAGAGGCAAGACACCACTTAGAATTGCTTGCACACAGTCTTACTGTGGCAGTAATTTACCTTGATCTAAAGCTTGTGTAAGAAACCAGAACAGAAAACAAAATTTCCAAGCAGAAGTCATGGATTAAGCTGAGCTGTTTCTTCAGACTATTTTTAAAGGACCTAAGAATTTTAAATACTTTCAAGAACATGCACTCGCGTTTCTAGGAAGCAATAAAACAAGAATCAATTAAGCATGAATATGTTTTGCAAAATGTGAAGTAAAAAAAGTAGGAGACTTGATTGAAAGCAGTGAATCTTTGGCATGATTCTTCTCTTAAAAACACAATTCAACTTTTAGACAGTTGTCCTTAGCATTCCTGTTCCCTAATTTGTATCCCTAATATAAAAAACTGTATCAATAGAGCTTTTTTACACACATGTAAATATATATTCACACATGCAACAAAACATATCACCAGATTTTATATAGCTGTACATACTTAATATAAACAGTTACATTACATAGACTTCAAACAAGTGCCTACTTTGTTAAGGACAGCAGTTACTGATTATATGAAGTCAAACTTCATACACCTATACAGTTTGTTTACAAAAAGTGTGCAAGTTCAGCTCATAGAGAACAAATATATTTTGTTTGACTCAGTATGTCGCCTTCTTGTCTAGGCAGGAAAAAAAAAGTGGAGAGCAATGCTGTAATCCTTTCAGAATAAAATGTTTAAATACAAACATGATTGCCATTGTAGACTGTTTAATTTAGAGAGATTGTATTTCAGTTCTGGCTTTGAGAGGTTTGCTGATTTGACTATAGAGAGTACTTCAATGCTTATCTTAATTGTTTAGATAAGATTTGTTTGAATTTGGCAGGTGAAAAAAACATGGGTGTGGGATATAGGAAGGTTGAGAAAAGACTGGCATTTTACCAGATTATGCTTATTTTAAACTACAGTGCATAGAGGAGCAAACAGTCTCAATGAACCTGCCAGGGGCTGGTCATCGGGGAGTGAATTTGAAGAGCAAGACGGACTGGCAGGATTCAAGATTTTCAACAGGCTGAAAAGGATTACTCTGATAACTCCCCCAAATGCTACTTAAGGCTTAACACAGTACACAAATGCAGATTATACAAGACACATTTAAATAAATTTAAAAAATATATAATTGTGCTTTACGATTCTAGTAGGGGGTTGTTCTCTAGGCGAACTTCCTGACCCTTAAATGTATTTTTAAAGTGTTTCAAGAACAAGATTTTGATATAAAATTAATATTAACATATAGGTATATTTCACGTGTAAGAATTTCTGTTACAGAAAACAAAATTGCTGCTATAAAAAAAAACCCTCAATGCTCTTGGCTTTTATTTCAGTATCAGTTTGTACTAAGCTTTTTCACTTTCTAGTTAAGATAGTACAGCATGCCACAGGCATTTAATTTAGAGGTTCTCAAAAGAAAGCTTGTCATACCTGTCAAGTATATATTTTTTAGGGGCAGACTACTAGAACATGATACCTGAGGAATATATTTTGGGATGTTTACGTGTCAGTATGTATTTACAGTGCACGTTATAAAAACAAACTCTACAAACACATCAGCCGCAAAGGCACATAAGCAGTAGGTCTGGCATTGTGTATCAATCTGTCTGAAGCCAGACATGATTTGTAGCTTTAAATTCATGAGTCAGGTGAGATAAAATTTGGGTTTCCTGTGTGGTAGTGTTTAACTTTCTTTCAGATCCATGTAGGCTCTAATGCCTTTCAATCTCTGTTTCAATGACATTAAGACCAGGAGTTCCACAGGCTAATTGCGGTACCAGTGGTGGTACCACTGGAAGACATTAGCAAGACTTGTTTGGAATACAAATGAGCCTTCAGGCTTCAAACTAATTGAGACTTTAAGTTACGTGTGGATTTCTTTCAGAATTCAAATTTGCTGGCTTTTGATTTAAGCCCACCTAATCTATTTCTATTAGAATAGCTCACAGTAAACGAAGTCATGTCTGACTCTTGAGAAGAGCAGTCCATAAGCAAAAGGACAAGCTTTGTCTTTCTTGCTTCAGGGAGCTCATTCTAAATTATAAATTTAAACAAAATGCAGGAGGAGGAGGAAGAAGATTTTTATTTGGAATTATCTGGTAGTGCACTGCTGTATTCGATTAGTATTTGAAAGTTATCAGGGCAGATACCTAACACACTTTTTTTCCCCAGAAAGTAGATTCTCTGCAGTAAGCAGCTAACTTGGGATCTTAGCTTTTTTTCTCTCAATTTACCCACACTTAGTTAACCATAGTTAATGGAGCTCCTGGTGTGTCTGGGTGGGAATTTAGAATACTTACAATAAATTATTTGTCAGCACTAAATGAGCTAATAACTGCCTAGCTCATAGATCTAAAAATGTAATTGCTCTTGAAAGATTACCACAAAGGAAAGGGTGTCTTAGGCTTTCATAGGACTCTGCTCTCAGCTTACTGCAAATAAATATATCTTTATCAACATTGAAAAGAAAGATATTAAAAATAGTGATTAATCCTCAATGAAATCCAGGTGGCAATGCTAATGGGAGAGCTGCTCTTTCCTGAGCAGACTCAAACTCACCCAAAGAACCGCTTTGACTGCGCCCTGTAATCATGATCAATGACTAACCTAAAACTCTCAAGAAGTGGCTAGAAGTTAAAGCAATTTTTGGACTAGAGCTAGAACCAGTGTAGTATCAAAAAGACCAACAAAGGAGGCACCAGAATAACCTCAAGAGCTTGTCTTTCTATTGAATTGCTTGATCTATTTAACTTATACAAAGAAAGCTAAGAAGCAACATGATTACACACATGCATGACAAGATACCTGAAAGTAGGCTGCTCTGTAATTTCACAGAGCAAAAGCATGAAAGAATGAAGGGTATCTGTAAATTAATCTGGCAAATTCACTATGGAAAGAATATTTAAAGTGCTAAAAGTGAGAGAAATTAACCTTTTGAACAATGTTTCATGGGATATGTTGACTTCTCCATCACTTAAAATATTTCTATGAAATCCTAGACTCACCAAAGTCAACTGCAAAACTTTCAGCAACTTCAAAGAAAGCAAAAGGTTGAAGGGTCAGAATTTCAGCTGGAATTCAAGATCATTTATACTGCGAAAATGTTCGTATTTATACAGACTAATAGCTTGAGGCAGAAATTAGCAGGCAATATTACATAACTTGCCTCATTTAGCAGCCAGACTTAACGCTTAGAATGTTCTTTCTAAAAACCTAGACTTGAGCTGAATGTTGGCCCTTTGTTAGGTCTCTCTCAAATTCTCTACTAGTCTTCTGTAGCATCACCAAGCCTAAATCATTTTACATAGACTACCTGGAATGTTGTGACCCTTTGATGATTTACAACAGAAAGTATAGCAAGCTCTTTTAGCCATGAAGACACATATTATCATTCAGAAACAAGCTCTGCCTGCTTATGGTTCAAGCTAGCCAGTTGTGTGTGATACCAGCATCTGTACCAGGAGAATTAGTTAGAAAGCACTGCATGGAAATGTACAGGGTTTCAAACATCATGCAAAGCAGGTCCTCATTTGCCTGTAATTGCTGTACAAGCAACTGTTTTAGTCACAACTCAAAATACAAATTTTATTGGTCAAGAATTACAAAACCAAAACTTTTGAGAGGTTTCCTCTCAAGTCAAGTCTCTTTCCTTCTGTCAAATGGTAGTTGTATCTCACTGAAATAAAATTACATACTCTCAATTTATTATCCAAATCAAATTAATTTTTTTTTTTGGCACAGCAAAGAGCATATTAGATGTTGCCTAGTATTCTACATGTCTGCCCTGTCTGATGTCTGGATAAACACGCCAGGGATTTCATCGCATTAAGGCACGTTAAGCCTTTCACCAAATATTCTGAAGTTAGAGTACTAAGGAGCTACAGATGCTAAGAAAGTGATGTAATGATCTTGTGATCTTGTGACACCATGTTATAAGTGTGGTGGGATTATGAAAATAATGCAAAAAGATTTTTGGCTAGGTACATGACAGATGACACAGCTTTACTAATTCAAATCACAATACTGCGATAGCTGAGCGCAGTCAGATGCCTGTATATGGTTTAAGTTCCATCTTTTTTTCACACTCCAAAGCATTTTTCAAAAGCTGGTATTAATTCAAGGAAATAAGGGCTGAAATAACAACAAAACCAAATGTCCATGTACGCAGAAAACCAAAATACGCACATTAGAAGAAAAAAAACCCCAAAAGTTATTTGGAACCACATAGGTATATTTATTTCAGTATCGTGACTAGCTTTGGCCTACTGAGGACTTTAAGATTAAGAGAGGCAGTCGATATTGCTTCAGTTCAATGACACTGAGCTATATTTTGTGTCTAGGTAGCAAAAGCAATTGCAACTTCACTTAAAAAAAATAGGAAATACTTTACACTGAAACAGAACCTAACGCTCATTGCTTGGGGAGGTTTCATGTGAAATGGCAGAACAACAGAAATTACCCTGATTTTTCATTGCCTGTGGAAAACAACAGAACAAGAGAAAGAAGGGAAAGCAGTAAGTAGGAGAAATCCAAGTACCTCATAAAGTGACAGGTACAGGAACACCAACATATTGACTGCAGCATGGGGAGCAGTGGGCACTCAGGCTAAGCAAAAAACCATCATTTCCCCGGAACTCTTTCTTACCCTCCCCTATCATGGATGATGCGTAGATACAGCAAAAAAGCCACTTTACCATCTTCGCATCATGCTTTCTCTTCCTTACACTCGGAGCTACCGTTTAAAGGAGCTGTTCCCTGCGTGAGGACCGTGCCGAGAGGCAGCGCCTCTCGGAGCCGCNGGAGGCGCTCGGCCGGGCAGGCGGCGGCCCCGGCGCTCGGCGGCCCCGGGATTGTGCGAGGGGCCGAGACGGCCCCGCCCGGGGAGGAGCGCGGTGCGGGCATGAGCGAGAGAGGCGAGGCAGCACAGCGGCCCAGGTAAGCCGAGCTCGACGGGTAAAGGCCAGGCTGTGTGAATGATGTGCGTCCGTAGAGTTTCCAGGCATCTAACATCTGCAAAGGGGAAATTTGTATTTACTGGTGGATGCAATGGCTGTTCCGAATGGAACAGAAGGACGGTATCAGTGTGACACTAACAGAGTAAGGCTGTACATGGTGCAGCGTTACAGCAGAAGAGAGGCAGCGAATACCGAAGGGAGCATTAGCCGGATAAGAGAAAGCAATTGGTTGTAAAAGATCTACCGCGTTCCCTGTGGAGGAAGTTCACGCCTAAATAGAAAAAACACTGTCAGTGCCCTATTACAGATCACTCAACAAGCATCTTAATAATGACTCCTAAATGGTATTTTACCATTCAGGTGTAAGACAATATGCCACATAGAAAACATACTAGTCTAAGGTTTAATCTGTTAACCATATTGTTTGAGCCATCATTTGGAGTCTAAATTTTAGGTTAGTGTTATTATTAGCTATTACTCAAAGCAACTAGGCAGATTTACCAAAAGAGCTGAAGTAACACTTGATCTACTTCTGAATAAAGTACAAAATAGTTGGAGACACCAAACTGACCTTTCATGAAATTCCTCTATAGGACCAGGGAATTAGATTTTTAGGAGTAGCACCATAACTTTAGATTTTACAACCAGAAATTACCTTAAAATGAGAGGCTAGTTGAAAGCCGAAAAAGGTTGAAGGTCAGAAGAAAGCTTAAAGACACTTCATTAGAGGCATAGTGGAAAAAAAAGTCAGCTGATAAATTTCAATACACCCTTTTCCCTCCCTTGTCTTTTCACATCCCCAATATTCCTACTCCTCAAAATCACATATATGATTAAGTATGAGAGCATGGGGGACACCTGTAAATAAAAGATCCTCTTCAAAAGTGGAAATCAGCCAAAGAAAACAAAAAGCAAAGTCTTGTAAGTTCAATGTAAATTGGACAAGAACAAAAAGGTCTAAACCCAACTTGCCAAATGCATAAAGCTAGTAATAAAACTGCTTTCAAACACATCACATGTATGAAGCCCGACAGGAAACAGCTGGGCATGCAGATAATCTGGCTGTAAAAAGAGCACAAAAGAAAGAGAATCAGAAAAGGTTAAACAAAGTATTTGTGTAAGGATTCGCAACCACGGAAAAGGTCAAAGAGGTTCTCAGATGAGTTCTGTACTTCTCAAGTGATATGTTTTGGGCACTGTCTCAAATTGAACGAGCTTCAGAACATACGAATGAAAATTTTAAGAGGATTCCTCAGATGATACTGGAAACTAGAAACCAGTCAATCTGATTTTTATGCCTGGAAAATGCCTATGTATTATACAGAAAAACAGGTTTTTTAAACAACATACAGATAAATCAACGTAATGAGAAGGCAAGGTAACACAATTTTGTAGTCGGCACTCACAAGCAACAAATTAAATAGTACTGCTTTAATGGAGTGCCCACAAAGGCCCAGCTAAGAATGATCAGGTTAATACTGAATTTGCAAAAGACTCCTCACTATCCTTACCTAAGGTTTCAGAAAAATTTATGCTGTCGTGGTATAAGAGGAAATGCCTACTTTGATTTAAAACACCCAAACCAAAAAACCAATAAAAAACCAAAAGCTGCTCAAATAAAAAAAAAAAAAAAGAAGAGAATCAATTACCAAAATGAATGTTTAGTTTTCAAAGTAGAAATTTGTAGCAAAGAAGCCTTACTAGGACCTCTGCAGGTTACTGTGCTGTTTAATGAACAGGAGGCGTCAATGTTCTCAGATAGTAACACCACTTAAAAGCTGACCACAAACACATACAAAAGGATCTCTCAAATATTCAGTGTCAATACATGCAAAGTAAGTGGGAAAAAAAGAACCCAGACTGTAAAAGTGCTGTGATGCATACAAAATTAACAAAACTGCTGCCCCAAAAAGACACTCATTTTTTTTCTTAGTTCTCTGAAAACATAAGCTCAAAAATCAGCAGCAGTGAAGGGCAAACAAAACATCAGCAGCAATACAGAAAAAGCAGAGCCTGAAAGAAGATGCTGTGGCGTCTTGGCACAGGCATATGGTGCACACAGATCTTGAAAGCAGCGTGCAGAGCTAGTCAGTCACCTCATTGGCAAAGAGAGGAATGAATCGTGTACTGTAGACTGGTGTCAAGGAAAAATCAAAAGAACAGAAAACATGCATGAAAGCTGTTCCAAATAAACTTTTCAGTTTGAGGTGAACTACTGCAATAAGATAAAAGACCTACAAAAATTACATAATGAGCAGTCAGTGCCACTCACCTTAGCTTTTTATTTTTATTTTCTGATTCTCTACAGAGGAGATCAGGTACAAAGTCAGATAGATCTCCACTCGGCCACATATAGCATATAATTTTAATTGATTTTTTTAAAAAGTCTGATAAGAAAAATACAGTTATAGGTACACTAAATGAAAATAAATAGGTATTTACCAATTTTTCTTGTAAGTTTTACTAAATCCCCATTTTAACTACCAAGTATTTAAATTGTTAACATCTCTATATATATATATATGTGGCATTAATTTTTGAATACAAATTTTTTGTATGTATAAATGTATTCAAATCTGAAAAACACGTGACAAATCACAAACAGGTTGTTGTGGCAAACATCCTTTCCTTCTAAACATTTTGATTTAATGAAGAAATATGTAACTGTATTATTGGAATTTCCTAATGAATAGGGATTTCTTAATTTTAATAATGCTAAAACCTCTGTGTAGTTCAGAAATGTAAAAGTATGACCAGGGGGAACTATTTCTGCTGCATAAGAGAGACAAGGTGTTCTTTTTCTCCCTTTCCCCACCCAATTTTTACATGGTACTAATGCTAATAGCACACATTTTGTAGCTTTTATGCTAAGAATTTCATAATCATCCCTCTTCTGAGTGAGTACATGGTATGCAAATGAGAAATAACAGTACTGCTTTTTTTCCTTTTGGAGAAAAGAACTTTCCTGAAACTTTTCTCCCAAATTTTCAAACTTAGATCAGACTTGCAAGGAAAAAAAACCATGGTTTCAACTGAAACAACAGACAGACAATGCAGTTACATTTTCTTACAAAACTTCTCTATTAAATTACATTCATATGTTCTTAACAACAACAAAAACCTTTAATTATCCAAACTATCCAATGTGGCAGTAATTAGTCTCTGTTGATTCAAATATTGTGAAGAAAACCCAAAATTATTTTCCTCATTTAAAACCTTAAACTTATGTTCTTTATAATGCATTTTGCATTATAGAAAAAAAATGGTATAATTCTATAAATTGTTTTTAAGTGTAAATTACAAAGAGATACATGACATAAAGCATTCTGTTCCTTTCTTGATGATATTAATATTTCTGTCCTTCATTATCTTGGTGCATTGCACATATATTAAAAGAAAATTGTTATTGAAGTCGTATTTTTCCCTTAACAGCTGTTGCTATTGCTTTATTGACCTCTGGTCACTGTAAACTAAGTTTCAGAAAATCTTAGAAGATAGAAAGAGGACTTGAGGCATGCTTTAAATACTCAGGACTGGCTTTCAGGACCTTCACCCGTAGCTCAGGGGTTTATGCCACATCCACTGGAAACTCCACCTGTCTGCAAGGACCTTTGTTGTCCTTCCTCCCTAACTGCATCTGACAGGAGTGGCCAGACAAGGGCTCCAAAATCACTGCCCAAACCAGAACGCTGTGGGCATAACAACAGCATCAAAGCAATGGAAGCATCTGCAGTAATACATATGTGTGACATTCTAATTTCACTCTAGTCTGTATTCTATAAAAGTCATTTTGTGTATTCCATTGTTTTCCTTACCAATAATTTCCCAATAGGAGCTTGTAAAGTAATTATAAGCAAATAAAACATGTAAGCATACAATCTAACAGCAGGCATAATATAATGAATATGGTAGCATAAAGTCAAGAAGAAATAGAGGAATAAGACTCAGAACTATGGTGTGAAGTTTTGAGGAAGTGCTAGTACACAAGACAGAAAAATGCTGAATCAAACCAATCTTTACTTGCGTGTGTCTCTGAAGATTCTAAACAGGTGTTGTAAAGGCTATCAGAGGGGAAGTTTAAACTATAGACTTTTAAGGTTTGGGGTGTTTGCCTGCACAATATTTGGTTAAGAAAAAAAGAGAAACATTTAAACAATTCCAATTCTCTACTAATAAACCAGAAGTAACAGGTAAAGTTTCAAACTTTGTAATTAACCTGCACTTATTGCAATCACTTTATTTATCATTAATTTAATAAAGAAATACAGACTTGCCACCTAACAGGAAAAAGGGTCTGCCTATCTTCCTGCAGCCAAAATTTTTCCCATAACTTAAATGGACATAAATAATAATTTTGGGCAGCAGGTTTACTTACACTTTGTAGTATAACAGTGGCCAAATAACTTGATCCAATCATATATTTTTTTGTCCTCATAACTTGTTTAATGAGTAAGATGTCTTTTGGGAAGGCACTGAAATATTTGTGAAGAATGGGTACTATAAGTTTCAAACGACTGTGCTTGTGCACACACATTGTTGTTAGGATAAATAATGCTTAGATCACCTCTGGACTTTCTATAAAATAAACTAATCCTGAGTCTTATTTTCCAGATGTTCAGTCGTTCTTTCCTGATTGCTTTCCATTTAGAGCATCTCTTGGACCCAGACTACGTGATAGTTCAATGCATGAATAATTCCTGCACAGAACATTGAAATAATGCAGTGTAGGAGACATTTTATCATCCTCCTCCAGTGAAATAATTTAGTTAAACCTTTGACAAAGTCTCTCCTTGCTTGTCATTTCTACATGTCAGCATGAGTGGCCAAGTAAGAAAACAAACCCAAGATTTTCTCTTGTTCTTTTGTCACTAATAGTCAAATACTAAAGAATAAACATTTGTTTTTCTTGCTAACATTTAAAGTATGTTCACTTCCTGCACATCTGTCTTGAATTCAGGGCAGAAGATATGTTTGTTGTTCAAAGTTGTACTGCTGTTAGCAGAACAAACTTTGCTGCAGATATAACTTCCAGTAAAATAAGCTCAAGTCCAGATTACAAGGTTGGTTTTTACCAGCTGTTAGGTGAATCTGCCTGCCCTTTCTGTAACTGGTTTTCCTATTTCATTATTTTTTGAGGCCTGTAATAGACAGTGTCTTGGCCTTCCTATTTCCCCCCTCCTGCAGATATCAGAGTGGGACAGATAGCTCCATCAAATTCTGCAGACTATCAGTGTCTCAGAGAAGGGGAAAAAATGACTTATTAAGTGAGGATAATGAGAAAAGTCATCCAAAATTCAGAGGCAGAAATCTCTAAACTGCTTCCAACAGAGCCAGGGCAACCACAAGGTGCTATGCAAAACCTTACAGAAAAATAGTTAAGAGTGTTGTAGCAACGCAGAGCCTGGAGTGACAAACCTTGTTAAGAGAAACTTAGTGAATTGGAAAAGATAACAGACAACTTCAAAAGACAAAGAATTGCATGTGCCAATGTGCCATCTTTGACAGACTTTTACTTTCAACATTTACAAGGCATGCTTAGAACCAAGGCAATTTTGGTGTGCCAAGGAATAATTTCTGTATATGAAATAAATACTAGATAAAAATCTCACTGTGTAATAAATGTAATATTTAGCTGCACAAAATACCAAATTTGCCTTTTTTCCTGGCTGACATCTTCAGTTTAAATGTTTCCTTCTATTTTTAGACACACACACACAAGAACTTTTTGCTATTCTTACAGCACTTTTTACGAGTTGCAAACAGAGGAAGATACACTGTTTCTTTATAAACAAGGGGACTGGGGAAGGCACTGACAAACGTATTGCAGCCATGTCGCAGATAGTTTCAAACAGTTGTTACATTTCAAGTGCTGACAGACAACTTGAACAAAAAGAGATACTTCATTCACAAGACCTCCTCCCTAAATGCAGACAGAGGCTTAACATGTAATTATATTTTAATGTATAGGGTGCTCATCATAAGTTACTCTATGGACTTAAACCAGAATCTTGTTATATCTCTAATTTGAGCACACTTTGCATCTCTGAAATGTTAAGAAAAAAACCCAAAATATTAATGTTAAACCCCAGGTCTTTCACTCTAGGAAGAAAATCTGAACTATAAAGGAAAAAGAGGTAAGAAATGCTTGTTTGGAATTTCTGAAGCATTGGCCATATCATGCAGCTAAATACAGCAATGTTTCCAGTGGGAACATAATACTGAATGAAGAATATTTGCGGTATAGTGAAAACACAAAAGCAAGCAAAACGCCTGGATAAAGTGTTTTGCATAGTTGATAGATGATTGCAAAAAAACCCAGACATCAGTAAAACCTTGTGTGAAATCAGAGAAACCACGAGTACTCATTCTTGTACGAATCACAGAGAAATGGCGCTGCAACTAAAGAGACCAACGTTTCTTACAGTTCTAGCCTTGACTGCAGAAAGTAGATGGCAGTTCTGTTAGCAATTAGAATCTACTAAAAAAAACCCCCATAACAACAAAAATTAACCTAGAAAACTTTAAAGCACTACTAGAAAGACGCACTAGAGTTCAGAGCAAATGTGCTTTGATTATTACAACTACTCCTTCCACACTGTAAAAATATTTTAAAAGCAGACAGGCTCTGGGCATTTGTCTTACTAAACCTGTTTTCAAAGCTGGAAGCAGACATGCAGTTCTACAAGCAGACGCTTAACAACCATATAATAACAGAAATCTATTTAAGATGTATTACAATATACTGAGATCTTCTATTAAATGCCACATCGGATCAGATATGCAGACAATATTCTTGCAGACAATATTTCATCATTATTTTGTATCTTAAAAAGCAAATAAAAATACTCCAAAAACATCAAGCAAAGAACAAAAATTTTAAAAGACATTAAATACAACATTTGACCAGGTCTCAAGCTATTTTAAGGTCTTCATCTAAACACAATATGATTTACAACTTGAAATCCCAAATTTATGATGTGGATTAGTACCTAGCATAATTGTTTTCCCTTCTGTTTATGTAGAACTTGAAAATTTTTCTAAAGCACCAGAAAATACAACACAGTAAGTGGCATGCAAAACAAGAAATGGAATATCACACTGCATTGAAAATTTATCTCTCTTTCTGGGTGCCTTTCTGAGGCCAGTAAAAAAAATTAAAATTACATTTCTGCAATTTGCATGAACACTGCATCCTAAAAATATGCTTTATGTTTGATACAGAGAATATATACAAGAAAGCAATAAGTTGTCTAGTACTACAAATTGCCGGGAGGGGATCGGGGGAAGTTTCATTTGACTGCGTTTCTTATTTACGGAAAAGCATTGCTTTTATTATACTGAGTGAGATGTGTGTAAATTTACATGTCAGTGTACATCAAACATGGAAAAAACTCAAGACCGCTACTAAAACCCTGGGCCAGGGCACAAAAAACACTGATGGCATTTTTTACTGGAGTCATTGTCATACAACTTAAATAGTAGTGTATAAAGATGCAAATGCATCAACGGACTATTTTTGTCAATGCAGGCACTCGATCATTATTTGAATTCTTGTTAGTACATTCTTGTTAGTATATTCAAATCGCAGCAGAAAATCCTACATGTTATAACACTCAAAAATGTGTAAAAACCTTTCTTTTTAATAAGGAATTTAAAACGTTGCATACATAAAGGTAAAGCTAAATACTTGGGGTTTTGATTCTGTAGTTTCTGTATGGGCTCTGTGGTTAGATCACTCAGAGACCTCTGCATGGAGTGACTGATGCCAGAAATACTGCTGGGTGAGATCTCTATTTTCCTTGCTCCCACCAAGTAAATTTATTTCCTACTCCTCACCACTTTTTCTCCACGCCTATTTTATGTTCTTAAAAAAAGAAAAAAGCAAACAAACAAACAAAAGTCTTCTAGCAGCAACCATTTTCACAAATTCCCCCACCAGACAAAAGTTTTCTCACGTTTGTTCAATCACTTCTGCACAGCAAGGGAATAAAAGAACTATTAAATTCCCTTTTGCAAAGACTTTTGGTTTTAGAAAACAGCTATTGAAAGAGGAATATACAAAATCTGCACACAGCCCTTAGATGATCATGTGTGCTTAATATTGTAATAGGATAAAGGTTAAGAATAATATTGTTTGACCCCTTCAACTACTGACATTCATGCCATGTTATTGTTAGTGTTGCATGTTAAGCAAGCAAATTTTCAATGAACTTGTGTTGGCTTTACCACAGACACAGATGTTAGGCGGACTCCTTTTTTCATAAGGTTCTCATTATTAACTGAAACCAAGTTGAGTATTTGACTGAAGGAAAGGACCATATCATTGTTTTCAGATTTTGCTCTATGACTTAACTGAACTACATCTGCCAGCTTTGGAAATACCAAGTACTTCTTGGCGCCAGTGCTGGCGCCTTGCTCTATGACTACCATCTTAAGCGCTTCAGCTTGAGGAAGTCTAGTAACCATCAAAACAGTTTAATAAATCCCTAAAACTGTGATTAAGAGTTACTCACTAGCTGACAGAGTGCTCTCAAATTTGTTCTATTTATGAATAATTTTGCAAAATAAGCAAATCACAGTAAACTGAATGCATGGCCGTAAATATGTAGCCTAGAAAGTTCACAAGATGTTTTTGTGATTTATGAAGTCTGTGTTATACTTGAAACCACATTTATTTAATAGATAGGCTGGCACTTCACAGGATAATTCAATCTGCTTCAAATCTATCCAAAGCCTTTGGGAAACATAAGGGATGCTCTGAATATAAATGCAATTCCACTTTTCACCTTTTTGCACTACTGTCTCTTAGCATAAATGTGAAAAGTATTACACTCTCCTAAAAGATCTCACTTTGTAAAAAATGCCGTTGAAGATGAAAGAACTCCAGTTTGTGCTAACCCAAATATAGGAACTATTTTATAAAGCAAATAAATTAAACATTATAATTCACTTTTCTGGATATGTCCCAAGGTTATCTGAATTAAAATAAACAATGCATCATTCTTTCTTCCTCAAAAAGACAAAAAATCAAAGTGTCTATATTATATACCACTTATACAGCTGATGTTGAAAGCAGAATATAAATGCCAGAACAAGCTGTTTTCAGAAAAAATAGTGTAAAAAAGGCCTCCTATTAATTTATTGTACATATCAAAATATATAAATATTTAGCATTTCCAGATTATTAATTATGTGATCTAAGAATAATCAATAGTTTGATTCACTTACCATGCTGAATGTCCTTCATGTCTAAATGAAGGCTAGACATTAATATTCCAACAGCTTGAGATCTTTTGTTACTTAACAACTTGACAACCTGCCAAAAGAAACACAACTATTATTATCAATCTGCAGGATAATGTGCAAGATAGTTTGCATTACTAATGACATATTCAAGAAATAGTTCTTTGTAGTCTACATATACATCTAAAAATGAGCAAATTTATTATTTTTAAAGTTTGCTTCTGCTGTATGAATCCATTACAAGCATATGTAACTGTGTCACCTAGTTGAATTTAATCCTAAAAGAGTCACTGTAAAGGTTCCCCTAGTCTTCCTTCTTCCTTAGAATGCACACTTTGCTTCACACTGATGTTACTAAGTGTATGAAACACACTGTCAAATAAAAAAAATTCCAACTGTGTCTATCTCGGAATTGCTTTGGTTTCCAAAACCACACAATGATTTCCATCTTTGATGTAAGTTAAAACTGTGAGAATTTTTATTTTATTTGAATGTTTGACGTAGTAGGCGCCAATATGAATTTTATTTTAAAATCAAAATAACCACGTACACATTGGGATTTTCTTTGATCACTTTAAGGAACATAAAAGGTCACAAAGCTTTTTTGTTTTCAAAACAGAAAAAAAAAAAAAAAAAAACCCAAACCAAAATAAAGCCATCAAAATGTCTTGCTTTAGGAGGTTAAAATCACTGATTAAAACAGACTTTCATACATGTTGGTTTTGCAAGCATAAAAGCAGCATGTAATTCACAGACTCTCTTCCATAGGGCTCTAAGCTGCTTGAATTCAACTTGATGTAAATTTTACATCATTGTTAGGGGAAACAAGTAATGCCAGAAAAGGATCTTATCTGTAAAACGACACGATTCCTGATGAAATACTTTTCAATGCGGAAATACAACCATTGCATAGAAGGAAGAGGTTAATATTTAATCTACTTAGGTCACTGAGTTTTACACTGTACTAATCACATTGATGAAAACCTTTGTGAGTCACTTGGAGGAAAAAAAGAAAAGCCAGATAATTAGAACTGTAAGATCAAGTCAGGAAGCATATACATATTTTTTCAAGTTACACAGCTCCTGTTGTAGCACCAAGAGGCTGCATTATCTACAGCCACACTGGCAAAATTATTGAAAAATTAATTAATAGAAAATAGATTAGAAAAAGTAGAATTAATTTAGCCAGAGTAAAGAATTTCATGATCCAGTTCACATCTTAAAAATTCATAAAAGCACCCAGAAGATGTTTGCCCTGTGATTCACTGATTCATTGACAACTTTGATTCACCTACATTTTCAGACACAGGTTTGTATACTGATGTTTGGACAGTAGAAGAGAAAGAAAATCCTGACCCAGAGCTCTTCTACTGGAACTACTTAGGAAAGGAAACTTGAGAAACTCACAGAACTTACAGTATAGGTTTCCTGAGCATGTGGTTGGCTGGCCAATTGTTTAATTTTACTTTTTCCCTTTTTAAACCTTCATAACCATTGATTATGAAGATATTTCATTCCCCTTTCCTCACAGATGCCAAACTAGCTTCAGTGGAGTGAAAATACAGCAGTAGAAGCCCTGAAGATAAGGGGCTAATGTTTATGTCTCGAACACGAGTAGCCAGGTCGCTGTGTGGCCAACCAAGGATTGTTGGTAATAACATGCTGTGAGAAGTTACAGGATGTGGCTGGAGTAGGGGGCCATGCAGGGGTAGGGCAGCAATTTTCTGGGACAGAAGTTTTGTTCTGGCTCCTGGAGATAAGCACAATATGGTACAGTGTGTGTGCAGGAATGAGGTCGAGAAAAGGGCATGGATTGTCGACCAAAAGCCAACCCAGTAGTAGGGGATCAAGACACCAGAGACCCCCCTGAAGCCCTCCAACCCATTTCCAGAAAGGTCTGGAGGAATGAACTGTGCGTGATAACTGTTTTGCATAGAAAGCAAGAAACTTATCTCCAGGGCAGGGGAAACTTATCTATAAATAGGCACCCCCATGAAGCTCAGGTATGCATGCTCCAGGACTCTGGACATCCCATTAGCTGGATCAACACTGGAGCAAGGACTGGTGATCTTTCTCCCTCCCTCTCTCCAATTTCTCTCTCTCACTCTACCTTTTTATTCAGAACCCACCACTGTGTGCTTATGCTGGAAAATAAGGGAATAACATATCAATTTCCATGACAAGTGCATAATTTGCTAATAAAACTTCGTAAGCTTTTACAGACCTTCTGACTTTTGTCATTCCTTTTTGACCAGAAGCATCTGCACACCTGCGTGCTCCCTTCCCTTTTGGGGTGGGATGCCTCAACAGCAAAAATACTGCTCATTAACCAAAAATTTTAACGTTAGAAAACAAGTATGCCATAACTGATGTTCACAAGGTTAAAGACCTAAATTCAAGGCACGGCTACTGATATCACCTGTCAAAAATTAGCAAGAAATTCCCGTGCAAATGTAATATACTATTAGGAATTTAAAACTGAAGTCAAATGGACTGAAATAGGATAGGATAGTCAGATTTTTCTGAATTCAAAGGGGAAACTAATGTAATTCAGAAAAATATAATTAGGATAACCTGTACTAGTCTTCTAATAGGCTATAATCACTCTAAATATTTTTTAAATGGAACGTAAATTTCATTTAAGCCTGGAACTGAGATAAAGCTGAGTCAATATAAGATTTTCTTCTTGTAAAGAGAAGCTGTTATTGATTTACTTCTTTGCAGCTAAAAAGGGATTGCAAAATAAAGTAGATCTTGGGTAGCAAGGTATAGATGAAATCTTTCTAACAATTAAGTTGCAATCCATAATAGCAACCAAACAAATGCCTTTCATTCTATCAAAAGAAACAAAACAAGGGGTTCAAAATTTCAAAAAGAACAGAATTTCTTCGACTGACGTTGCTACCAAACCGTACTTGAAGAAAAGGCAGAGCAACACAAAGAAACAATGCAGTGTGTTACATAATAAAAGTTCAAAAACTTCACCTTAAAGTTGTGTACTCCAACAACATCAAAAAGACTGAAATTGGTGTGGTAGATGTTGGAACTGTTGATTTCAGCTCCCATCGTTATTGCTCAAGTCTGAAACATCTCATATCAATAGCATAACTTTAACTTGCGGGTGTCAGCATATAGTGGGAGTCCTTTGTTGCCTTTATTTTGAACAAGAAAACTATCCTAAAGCTGACAAATAAAGGGAATTAAAAATCAAATGCAAACTCATTGCAAAAGTGCTATCAGAAAACAAGAATAGTCACACCAAGTGGCAAGAGCTCATCTGAAGTAAGCTTGCACATTTCCTGTCACTCAGATTCTGCAAAAATAAAGTAGAAACGGAACTGATGCTGGATACTACGTTGTCGGGGAGTAAAACAAAACAAAAGAAGAAAACTGAGAGTAAAACAGCTTCGTTAAATGGTCTTCCACAAAACAACATTACAACTGCATTCAGGTGTGAACCTACCTAGAACAACTTGACCTTTCCAAAGGAAGCAGAACTATACTGTTCCCTCTTGGAGGCCCAAAGAACAGGGATGAGTTGGAGTCTGTTCTTGGGAATCTCCCACTTCTAATTCATCACTCCTGTAATATTGTATTTGCTTCAAATTATGGAATCACAGTTTCTGACTTCCATCAGCATTCTAAAGCTCAGAGAGCTACTAAGATCAGGCTTACAAATACAAGGAGATCAACACAAGAGAAAAAAGAACCAAATAAAATAACTATGTTGTTGTCATGCAGGCTAGAACATGGTTGCTGTCACTGCTGTAGGACCGAACTTAGGGACCTAGTAGATCCTTTCAAGTCCTGACTTAAAAGTTAGCAGGAAAAAGAAGTTGCTTTTTCTGAAAGTGAGCTGATAGACAGGAGAATAATTATTTGCTGAGTGCCACATCTTGACAGTGATTAGAAGCAAAACAAAACAAAAAAATCACTGTCCACATGAAGAATAAGTTATCTGTGCTGCCAAAATTCTGAACCATGATGATATCAAAAGAGTGACAAAGAGCATGACTGTCAGGTGAATGGGTGCAGAACAGCAACAGATAAAACAGTTTCACATAGCGGCTACCAATTTTGTCTGGTTTTATTTAAAATGTAGGGTTTATGTAAACTTTTATACTAATCTCTATTATGCAGTTCATTCTCATTTCAGTAAATTGCATGAATACTAGAGTTTCCTCCAATAGAATGGCTGTAACAATACAACACTAATTCAGAAAATATGAATATTAGCATAAATGCCTAAAGCAATTCCCACATTTAAAAGTAAAACAATAAAATAAATCAGCTGCATAGTCTGGGCCTACAGGCTACAGACGAGTGACGCCATTTAAAGGCAGAACAACAAAAGTTCGATAAATCCAATCTCTACAAGATCTAAAGCCTCAGACACAATACACAGCTCCTTTTTAGTCTGGATTCTGGAACTCTGCTTTAAACAAATTTTAAAAAAATAAATAAAAAGGAAGCTAGAGATATTATCTGCAGCCTGAAGTCTAGGACAAACTTTCTAATTGTTGAGTGGTCCTCATTGTTGAGCAGTAAACAAACTACATGCCAAATTTGTTCCTGATTGTTTAACACAAGCAAAAACAGTCAAAGAGATATTTAGTGAAAGGTAATGCAAGACACATGTTTGATGAGAACCCTGAAGCAAAAAAAAAAAAGAAGATTCCCTTTCCCCAGAATAATATTTAGTTAATGCATGGAATTTTTCAATGATTCTTGCTTTCTGTTTCTGATTTTGACTGCCAGCACTTAGAAAAATTATCTCAAAGTTTTCACTGGTTAAGAAAACTACTGCACATTACATGAAGTCACATGCAGGAAACTCCACTTTACAAAGGCTTATCACTCATACATGTGTCAGGGAAGAGGAAGAAACAACAAAGTTCCAATAAAATGTTAGGCAGTCACCTTCTCACTAGGCATTGTGACAAGAAGTCTTTTCTGCAGATTCAAGTGTATTCCAAGTGTAAAATGGGCAATCACAGAAGTGGACCCATCATATCTTTCCCATGTATATCCTTCTAATAGGTATAACAGAATAATGTACTCTTCCAGGTGGGGGGTTTTGTGCGTGTCGTGGGTTTTAGTTAACCTTTCGTTTGCCTTTTTTAAAAGGTAAATCCAGAAGTAACTTCTGGCTAGTAATGACAACTGTGAGAGTGGAAACAGGGACTACTTCAAGTAGTGAGGTCACTTTGGTAAAATAGGAGATAAAAAACTTTTCCTTAGTACCTACAAAAGAACCCCTAACCCTCCAAAACCAACACCCAGTCCTGGCTGTCTGACAATACATCCATGCTGATGGCACATAATGATTTAGCTGAACTCACAGAGCATCAATAACAAAGCATAATTTTCAGCATGTCTCTGTCTCCTATCCTAACCAAAACTGAAAGTCCCCTCTGGAAACTAGCTGGTTTCTTTCCCCGCTGAAGGTTTTCATAATCTATATCTTTCTCTTTCTCATACAATTTTAGATGCAAGTTGTTGACATGTTATGCAAATTAGCGAAGCCAAGCAGCCATGTCTGAAACTTTATGCTTGAGAGTAGCGATAAAACATAATATTTACTTTTCATACATTTTCTCTATTACCCTGTTGTGTTATTTCATACATAAAGCTTTTTCCAGTATGGATGAGAAACACTTTATGCCCTTCTGAGCTGTTTTATCACTAAAATATCCCTGCTTGAAATTAACATCATAAAACTCTTACTGTAGGAGTAATCTTGTTACCAAGAGATTGCTGCCCCAGTAATATTCATCATTTATATCATTAGGTGAAAAAAATACCTAGATTGCTTAAATTCGGTTAGAAACTAGTTAAGTTAGATAAGCATCATGTTCCTCAACAGGAGGCTGAGCAGTAGTAAAATGTCCCTTACTAAAAAATAAGAATAATGTTCTAACTCTAAGGACTGGAGTAGCATTTTATTTCTAGAAGTATTCTCTTACCACAGCTTCTTTACATCCAACTTAAAAATTCAAATATCCTGAAATCATTATCTAAACTGTTTTATTGATACATCTTTTATGCACCTAAGGCTTTTTAAACCAAATGAAATGTTAGTAACCTACTATTTATATTCGGGGGTGAAAACAGTGTTTAAAATTTTACCGTCAACAGATTAATAGTGGAATTTCCACATGAGAAAATCTTTAACATTTTTTTCATTTACGTGATAGATTATAAACACATGGTCTGTGATTGAAAAGTTCATTGCCGTTACTTGTATAATATTTTCCAAAAGTAGAGTTAGAGGATTATCAGTAAAGTTTCTAAAATGACTGTTAAAAAGTTAGGAAAGTAATCTATGCAAGCCAGCTCAGTCCATTCTATATCCTTATTATGCTGAAAGTCTTATCAAGGTTTTCTGATTAGATACCATTTTTCCACTGAACCCATTCGATGTACACTGGCCAACGTTTGCCATGAAGTATATTCTTAATATTGCATTTACCATCGTTCTTGAGTATGTGTATCCTTCATCATGAGATCATTTTCTTCCTGCTTTATTAATTACATGGGTTTTAAGTGCTGCAACAACTGCTATCAAGCAATTTTTGACACAGGTAACAGCTTAATTTAATAAGTAATCATTATGGACTGTGCTCATTCCACACAGTCCACACTAGCTATGGAAAGGGTTCTATGAAAAAGACTACCCAGCCACGTAATCAAAACTAGCATTGTAACTACATGGCACAGCTAAACAAGACACAAGAGTGAGTTTTACCTTCTGCTTGGGTCAAACACCACAGGTTTGATGAGATTGACAATTTGGTGAAAGGATGATCCAGGTCAAGGACACCTCAGTCTTACAAAAAGTTTCTGAGTAAAATTACTTTAGGCAGAATAAGAGGCAACACAGAATAAAAGCTAATATACTCTATATTTGTAGCTGTCAGATCTCCTCAGTTCTTCACTCCTTACCCAGTTACTTTTCTTAATCTTCCTTTGCCTCACTCCTCTTGGCTCCTGTTTTCCAAACTACCAGTAGATAGTCAGAAAAAAATCTTCAGGATTATACCTGAAGTCCCTCCTAAGCAACAGGAAGAGACCTAAAACCTACAGGGTGTCAAAATTTAAGAAATCCTTTATACAACTAAAAATATATCTAATAAAATTTCTCCATAATTCAAGTCTATGAAACTATGCGGATATGAGCAAAACCAGACTTTGTTTCCTTTCTTAACATTGTCAAAATACACAAATTGGGGGAAAAAACCCAACCCAAAAAATCTTGCACTCTGAAGAGCTAGATTTTGGCAAAGTTATAACAGAGACTTATAATGAAAGTCAGACCACTTTAATAGGTAGCAATGGCAGCCCCACCTACAATATAGCCTGCAAAGGACTTTCTTTGAAGATTTAGTTGGCATTCTCATTGAGTGAGCCTGCACACATTTACAGCGGCTGAGAATTTGATATATATATGCATTAACAGAGCAAAATAAATCCCAGTTTTTGCCATAGCACCAAATAAGAGACGGTAAGAATAAATCAGCTGCATTCACAAATAAATATTAACACTTCATTCTTTCTCTTTCTTTAAAGTTCTGGAATGGATTTTAATGTGGCCTTCATTCAATTCTAGGTGTGATACTGATTTTTTAAAAAAGAGTTATGGATTCATATTGTATTAGCTACAGATGATCATGCTGAGAAAACAATTACAACCAATAGTTGGGTAGGGTGAAATTAACTCACTCATTAACAAAAAAACCCTAAACAACCCAGAATGATAAGAATAATTTTACCACTTAAAAAGGGCTCACTATTCAGAAATAACTATATCATGCGTATCTATGTACATACACAACAAACATATGCATATGGTTTAGAGGATAAAAAGTCCTGTGTGCAGAACAGCAATTTACTTCAAAATCATTAGTCTTTCATGCACTAGAACACCCCAAAACTATCAAATCTTTCTACAGATTAGTTAGAATTCTCCCTCCTGCCATGTGGCCTTCTCTGTAAATACATTTTTATTTCAGCCTACCATAACAACAGTTTTATTAAAATCATATGTTTATATAGAGTACCAAACACTTTATACATTTGAAAGTTATCTGTACATTTTTTCATGACTACTATTTCCAGTGTAGCTAGTACTTTACATCCAACCCATCTAGGCAATACATTCGCTCAGCAGACCCTGCACATCAACGCAAGGAGCAAAACCAATTGCCAGACAAGAGCTTTTCTGAAAAGCAGCAGAGTGAGGGTCCTGGTTCTGTGCTCTGCAGTGCTTCCTCATAGCTCAATAGGTCACAAAACACATCTGCTTTTACATGTCCCTGTAAAAATCACTACAGAAACGCCATTTGTAAGATCTTTACAACACCCATAACTATCATAGAAGCCATGTAAGTCAGTAACCACTTACACAGCACTTGGTGCTCCCTGTAAAAAACGTCCTTGTGGAATTACAGCCATGCTTTCCCCAAATAACTGTTTCTTCTCCTAAACATGGATGGACTTCATTATCCAAGTGTTTACTGCAGTATAAATGAAGAGAATTCTAAAAATGAAGTCCTGCATTCCAAATTGCTGAGAGGGTGTACATGGTACATATTTGTGAAGCTGTTCTATTTCAATTGTCTCATGGCAGTACTCTGAAAAGCCCTAACTGGAATCTCACACGAGTATCTAACTTTGACATCTGCAATAAATGATAGCTCTAACCATAGTTCTAATGAAAACCTGTGGTTATCTGTTTGGTCAATCTTTTCTCATCAGATACTGCAATTCAACAAGCCAGACTTCTCTATTAGGCAATTTCTTTCTATTTTGGAGAGCAGTACATTCATTTGATTATCAGAGGAAGAGAAACAGAGGATTCTCTTCTGTGAATTAAGGCGGCCTGCAGGAATGTTTGTCCTAAATGACAGCAACTACTATGATTGCCTTGAACTTCTGTGTGGAAATTTCTGTCAGAAAAAACTTGCTCTTTTCAAAGAAGTTAAGAACAATCAGTCATTTTAATTTAGCTTTACCTACATTTTTTTAATTTACTGACAACATATCTAAATTTTTGGCATTGTAAGAAAAATAAATATTTAGTATTAACATCCACATCTAATGTTTATTCATAATCACTGTCTGTCTTTAAGCTCTCTTTATGTTACAGAAGTGAACAGTCATACTTTCTACTCTGCTGAGAGATTTTTATCACCAAATCTTATGAAATGTGCAGGGACCAACAGCATCACTTTTCATTCCTTTTTTTTACTTAAAAAACTATGATAGTAATTAAGCTAAGAATAACCATTAAAAAGGGCTTTTTCTAGAAGGAGGAAAGAGGAGCAAAAATCTTGCACTTTCAACATTTACCGCAGGGCAGCGAGGTAGCAGCAGAACCTTGCATTTCCTCCCATCCCAGTTAGCACAGCCTAGTGCAGCACAGCGGCACGTGTGTTTGCACTATCCTTCCCAACCATCAGAGAAAGGTTTCATCCAACACCTTGCTGTAATCATCCTACCTTTTAACCAGTTCTGTTGCCTGCAGCAGGTTGTCAGCACAGTAGAGAACCTGTGCATTTATATTGCTCACCAAAAATGTGCCTATGGGGGCAAGATCTCCAGAACTAAGAGGTGGAGAACTAATAGGTCATACTCAGATATAAGGTCTAGTGAATAGGGATTTTAAAGAGTCCCACTGTGTATTCAGTGTGAAAAAAAGTCTTTTACAGCCCTAACCTGCGTGTTAAAAGGTGGTAGAAAGAGCTGCCTAGCTTTGAATTGAGTATAGAAATATGAAACCAAGAGAAAACAAGAATTTTAACTGCTTCTTTAGATCCTACATAAGACCATCCCCTCTATGACCTGAAAGCTTAATTGAAAATTACTTAACTTACCACCACAATTTGATTTTTACACAGATACCAAGATTACAGCCAAATAATCATGTAAACATTCAATTCTTTTACTCGAGGGTTTAAACTTCTACATTTTAAAGTATACTTTCCATTTTTATTATATTGAACACCATTCTGTCTCAAGAAACTGGTTTGATTAATGTTGGATTTTTCCCAGCTGTGCTTGTCATTTATTGTCTGTATAAACTTCATATCCTTTATATACATAAACACAACACAAACTTAGAACCATTCTGATTGGTATAACACTAGGACTTAGATTTGAAGCATAATTTTTCTCTGAAGTCATGGTACTTCATATGCAATTCATTATTTAATGTATAAAATTAATCAGAATAATATATATACTACTCCTTGCACATCTGCAGTCAATTTCAAAGCGTCATATATGCACCTAATTATTTTGGTATTATTTTTGTTAAAGTGGATAAAGCAAAGATATTTTTAAGAAAATACATACTTGAGAAGTAATTTATGAAAAAAGAAACCTTCAGTCTTTAACATGTACAGCTTTGAAATCCATCCTACATTCTCTCCTCTTCTTATTTTTCTATAGAGTGTGTGTATATATGTGTGTATATATATATATATGGTAACAATTCCACACCAGGCATAATTCATCTCAGCTGCATGCAAAAATCTGTCTCTGTGTAAAACACAGCCTAGAAAAGATCTGAAATTAAATGAGTACTCACTTGTTTAGTCTTTGTTTTTGTAATGGTGTCCGAAATGGGTTTCTTCCTCTCTTTAACAGCTGTTTTAGAAAACAGTTCTTCAAACTCATGATAATCTATGGAAGGCTCTTCAATTTTTTCCCACACAAGTGAAGCACTAGAATCTCTAAAGTTAAGCAAAAGACCTATGTAGGGCAATGTCAAACTAAATAAGGTCATAAATGGAGGAATTAAAAAAATAAAATAGCAGCAATTTAAAAGTTGTTGCCTAAATTCTACTAGCAGCATTTTGATAAGAACTACTGTTGATTCTCCCTCATGCTTCTGGGTTTTCTTCTTTGTTCACGCATGATGTGGTCAGGCTTATTTATATTCACCCATTCTACATGCATAGGAATAAAAACAGGCTGTAAATACTCTATAAAACATACAGACATGGACAGGAAGAGAAGTAGAAACAGTTATTTACAGACCACCTGCGTGACAGTGGCAAGAACTTGAAAAGAAAGAATACATTCATCATTAGATAACAGCAGACGGGTTTTATAATTACTACTCAGAGACATAAAGGAAATTATTTATAAGGAAACTTCTTTTCATGACCAGTAATGATCTTTTACAAACAAAAAAACATCAACAACTGAAACCCAGTCATATCAAAGTAAGGGCTATCAGAATCGCTCTATGCAAATAAATTGCAGATTGAATCTGAGTCTGCTGAGTGCACAAGGTGAAAAAAAAAAAGTATTTCTAGGTCACTGAAGAAAGGAAAGAGAAGGATAGAATGCATTCAGCATACCTTCATCTAGAAGGAAGACACTACCAAAACTTGCAAGCTGCTCCAGAAAGGGATCAATGCTACTTTGAAATTTGAGGGGAATCACAAATATGACATTTTGAAAAACATTTTACAGAACACTTGGTGGCACACAATCACCCCCAGATCTCTGATCAGCATGTGATATGTAACCCCAAAGGACACTGAAAACGCTACCATCAAAGAGCTTCCATGTGCGAATAACTTTCGTGCACTTTAAAGAAAACGGGTACCCTCTTTACATATCCAACTGAATACAAAATCCTGCTTGCACCGACGTTCTCTCAAACACCTACCTAGCAGTAAAGACTTCTGCGAATAACAAACAATACCATCAAGACGGACACAAAGCAAAACCACCACTCTCTACACAACTCTATGACTTACCTTTTACTGTGGAGCTGAATTCTTGTCCAGTAAAGAGGCTTCATTGGCCGAGAAGGCTCTATCACATGTTTCCTGCTCACTTTCTCCTGATTCATCCCCATCGCAAATAGACCAGATGGTAACGGAGGAGGAAGAAAACCACAGCCCTGTGGGACTGCTGGGTAGGTGCTGCCCGGGACTGGTGCTGGGAGGGGTGGTGCACTTCCAGGCAACGGTGGTGGGGCTGGAGGAGGCATCCCCAACCCAGGCAAAGGAGGGGGTGGTGGAGGGACACCAGCACCAGGCAGAGGTGGTGGAGGAGGCACACCTGCACCAGGCAGAGGTGGTGGAGGAGGTGGAGGGGGTACAGCTGTACCAGGCAGAGGTGGTGGAGGGGGAACACCTGTACCAGGCAGAGGTGGAGGAGGGGGTACAGCTGCACCAGGTAGAGGTGGTGGCGGAGGAGGAATGGGTGGAATGCCTACTCCGGGCAGAGGTGGGGGAGGTGGTGGCAGTCCTGCTCCAGGAAGCGGTGGTGCTGGGGGTGGCAATCCCAGGCCAGGCAGAGGAGGAGGTGGAGGAGGGACACCAGCTCCAGGTAAAGGTGGTGGAGGAGGGACACCAGCCCCAGGTAAAGGTGGTGGTGGAGGGGGAGGCGGGATACCCCAACCAGGCAGAGGAGATGGGACTCCTGCACCAGGCAAAGGTGGTGGTGGAGGTGGTGGAGGGAATCCAGGACACGGGAGGGGAGGAGCTGGAGGCAGCATTGGTATCTCCCCACTTGGCAAATGTGGAGGAGGAGGGAGAGGTGACATCATGGCACCTGGGAAAGAGTGGTCCAGGTGTGGCACTGCTGGGACAGCAGAAGAAGGGAGTCCTGAGCCAGGTAGGGGTGGTGGCGGTGGTACTCCTGCCATAGACATTGGAGTAACAAAGGAATGGCCGTGTGCTCCAGACAGGGGGGCAGCCTGTTCCGTCGCTGGCAGTGATGGGGGAATGCTACATGTGGGCTCTGGGGGCAAAGAAGGGGGATGTTCACTACAAGTTACATCTACAGTACTTAGAGGCTGATGGGAAACTGACATTTCAGTCTCTCCTTGAAATGCAAGGGATGAATCAACTTTGGGTCCTGGAAGAGGTGACTGCGGTATACTCGGTACTGATTGGCTTGCATCCAGTGGCACTGAGATTAGCTTCGGGGACAGAATTAAGGAGATTTCAGAACAAAATGTGGGCTGTAGTTCTAGAGCTGGCCCTTCACTTTTGCCCCCTTCTAAGTGTGGTGGTGGGGGTGTCTGTGGCAGTGCACTGGCTGAAGGCATTGTACGTGTTAAATAATCCTCTGTTGGTGATGTTTGTACAGATCTCGCCTGTGACACAGTCCTGGGTGTGGTCTCCTCTTCATTCCTTTGAAGAGTCACACTGCTGAGTTCCCCAGAGTCCGCGCGTGTGTGCTCATTTTCCTGCTCCTTCCCAGCAGTCTGTACCTCTGCAGCAGGGAACTGTTTCTCTAGTTCTGCAATTTTTGTCCTCAGATCCTCAATAGTTTGCTCAAGTTGCTGGATGACACTGGCACGTTCCTCAGATTTCACCTCAAAATCATCCTTTCAAAGAAAACAAATAATAAGCACAAAAGAGAATAACATTTATCACTATATAAAAAATTAAATTTAGATCAAGAATATTAGGTCAAGAATACTGGTATTCGAGAGGTTCAAAAACAAGCTAGTTATGCTAAGGCTTTAAAAAGCGAGGAATCATTTTGGCTAGCTACATTTTAAGTGGAAGAAGACAGTTTAGGAAAATTACTTGCTTCAGTATGACACTACCTTCATCAGTACAAGCATATTTTAGACTGTGATTGTACTTGTCAAAACCAAAAATCAGTAGCAACCCCTCCCTCCCTGCAAATATCCTGACCGAGACAACAACCAACCACTGAGCGCAAGCACTGCGAGCATTTGCCTGCACTTGGATATGCGGACACGGTGGTGGGAGGGCTCAGCATTACTTTAATTCTGTTAATTGAAAAAATGTTAAGTGTTTCTTCAAAGGGATGCACCATGCATAACAGACTCGGCATAGTATTGACCACTGCATTTCAATATACCCCTTAATGATACAACACAGATCAGGAATGCAGAGCACTACAAATGCTCTCTTTTGGAAAACAGCTAAATCTCAGAACAGAATAATTATGCTTTTCTCCAGACGACATGACTAGGGAAGAAAAAAAGCAAGACAAAACTAAGGGAGAACTTTCCTCCTACACCCCAGATTTATAACTCCTCTGCCAAGTGACAGACTGCCATAGGAAAGATTCCTGCCCAGAATGGTTCTGTATTTGACAGGTTTCACATTTTTTATCTCTTTCTCTAAAGCATCTGATCCTGCTTGATGTAGACTGAGCAGAGGAACCACTAACCTTAAAGTCACACTAATTCCTACATTTTTTTAAGAAATACCAGTAATAAACTGTACTAAATTTAATGGATATGTGCTTTCATCCAAACCTACCAATAGAAATAACCTTGTCCAAAAATAACCATTTGTGCTTATTCAGGATTGATGAACAGAAGATAGACATGACTTTTCAACAAAAAAATCTTCTAATAAAGAAATTATTTTCTAGCTGCATGCCTTTACTTTTTAGTGCTTTTGTTTTCTCTTTCAATTTGAAATATTAGCCAGCACTTCAAGTATTTAGTTGAATTAAGTTGTTCATGCAATAGGTTTCACAAGTTGTTACAGTAAAACTTGTTTAGTGCCTTTTTATTCCCTTTTGTAAAATCATATGCATCTCAGATGAGACCATAGGCTTACTTAACAGGAAATATTTCAAATATTCAGATTACAGATTTTGTAGAGAAGCCTACAAATGAACATGCAATACTTGATGTACCAATTGCCTTGATTCATTTCGGGAAAATATTTTTCTCATCTTTTGACACATGAAGCATTTAAAAATATTTTTTTTTCTGGAAAATGAAGTTAAAACTTTCCCAAATGGGGACTATTAATAAAATATAATATTCATTAATACTTAAAAAAATGTTTCTTCACAGAATTGGTTTTCAGACACAAAAATTCAATTTCTTATTTATCTTAGAATTTCTTAGTTGTCTTAGAGCAATCCCAGAAGTTCAACAGCGACTACTACATTTAAACCAATTATTGTTTGATTTTGAAGTACCATTGTCAAAAAACTTACAATCTCTTCAATTGTTTGAACTTTCTGGAACAGCAGTTTGAACCAAGTCATGTGTTACAACTAGGTCTCCCTACCACAGGTTGAAGAAAAATGTAAAAGAGAGGGAGGAACATGAAAAAAATGAATAGTGAAGGAATTAACACAGACATATTAACAAAGAGTATAATAAGAAGGAAAAAAGGCTGAGAAAGACATTTCCATTACAAATTACTCATGGTGCTTCAGTCCACCCAGTTTCCTTTAATAACTCAGTACTTCATAGCAGCAACAGTTTAGTTGAAGAATTTCTTAATAAAGGAGGAATACAATATTGTTTATCCCTTTGTTTCATCTGCTCTTATCCCCCTACCAGTCACCTGCAAATACAGTAAGGCCTATCAATTCTTCAAAAGGCAATGCTATCAAAGGAAATGTGTTGCTAGGATTATTAAGGCCACACACCAGTTTTCAGCTGAAATCAAATCCAATTTCCCCAGACTGTAATTCTCCTAAGCTCCCATTTTACATTGTAAGAACACTCCAGCAAGGATTTTATAAGAGATACAGCAAATTCATTTCTGCCGTAAACAAACTGCAGCCAACAGGATTAAGCACAATATTCAGTGGCTCTGAAGAGATTTGCCTTGATGATGGCTGATCTCAGAACAGTTGCCTGTTTCAAAAACTTTTTTACTCTGGAGATTGGATTCAACTTTTAGCAAGAAAAAGAAGTAATTCTTGAATACTGAAATTCTACGTTAGCTGCAGGAAAAACCTAGAATTCACTGTTCTACAAGACAATTTACGCTGCGGATAATGAAATTTCTTTCAAGAGAAATGGAAAGTTGTTTAAAGTTTTTTAAACATGGGCAATCCAGTGAGATGAATTAGCAATTCAGACAAGAAATGAAAATGTGCTGATGAGTTAAAGGGACTGTTTAGCCCATGCCCTAAGAAGCAGTGTTTCTGCTATCCTCGAGATACGGCATTTCAAACAAGCTGGTGATTTCCTATCGTGTTTTACCTAACAATCACCAACATACCCAGTTTTTCATAGAAACGGCATTAGTATGAACAAACAAAGCTTTGATGTGAATGAAGAGATATTTATCCAGAGGATATGATGTAGTTAAATTTATTTGGTCTAAAAAACAAAGAAACCAAAAGCAAAACAAAACATGGTCCCAGTATTTATGTGTTTCAGTAATTATCTTAGACAGAGATATTTTTCATTTAGACTTTTAAGATGCCCTCAGAGTAGTTTAATTGGATTTTTCCCTTTGCCCTAGTTTAAAGTCTACCTCTAGATCTGAAAGGGCTTATCAAACAAATGTAAGTCACAGAATGCTTCCACTATCCTCATCAAAGAAGGGAATCAAAACTATATAAATCCAATCAGAAATGAAAATTCTACAATTTTGTTAGAGAGTAAGCAAGAGAATACTTAATTTTTCATACATGTGAAAGATGGCCAAAAGCTATTGACAAGGACCAGAAGACTGAGATTTAAAAACCCACACATAATGAAAAGAAGTTTCATTTTCAATTCAGGGGACAATTCCACAGCAGAAACCTATGGAGTTTAAAAGAGATATGAGGAAACTCTGTCTTGCCTAGAGTTCTTACCCAGGACCCAGGTACTGTGGAACAGTCTTCTTTCTGTAAAGAAAGAAAGAAAGGTGGAAGCTTAACCCTTGCTTTATCCTGGTGGCTTGAGTATGAAAGAGTGAGCAGGAAAAAACATTTCAGAGGTGTATGGCTATAGAACAGTGCCCAGCATTTCTCAAACAGGCTGTACATGTTCCATGTGCAATGAGTTGGATGCTCAGTTCTCTTTGGGTTGCACTGCTAGGATTGTTTGTACATGGATCTGGGAATATTTGCTTTACTGGCTAAAGGTTGTACACTTGGATCTGCACGTGTACGTTACATACAATTCATTCCAATCTTGTCATGTTTTCCACATGTGCACATCAGATGTCCAGCATAAAGCTGATCTGTATGGATAGAACATGTCCAGGATCTTCAAACATGTAAAAGATCAGATTGCAGCTACCTCCTGCTACAGAGTTGACAACCTAGTTTCTCAGATGAGTGACTGAAACCTATAGACCCTTCTATAACTAAATTTCCAGGCAGAAAAATCCCACATCCGTAAAAGTTAGCCCTAGTCTATATACAGAATACATATAGACACTATATAGACACTGTGTGTCTGTATTATATATTTGTCTACATCTACCCATCTCAGCTTTAATTCACTTATATGCTTTATGAACAGCCATAATGTATCTTTTTTTTTTTTTTTTTTTAATAAGCATAATGACAATTCTTAATGGTAATTTTGGGATATTTGAAAAATAAAGACATGTTACAGTTTAGTTTTAGAAGTTAATACCTTATACTCTTACAACTCAAAAAGTTGCATCAGCAGTTTGATAATTTTCATCAATTTGTCACTTAGTGTTGTGAAATTTCCTCTCTGGATGTAATTTATATTTAGATGATAGGATTATATTTGCTTAGATTTTTTTTTTTTCACCAAAAAACTTGACCTTTTAGTTTCTCTACATCACAATTCATGAATAAAAGTCTATGCTGCTACCTAGTTGCAAGAACACACAGGAAATAGAAGCATAGAGTTAAACAGGATTACGATGGCCTTATAAGACCCCTCAGGTCTTCTAGTAAGTGTGCCTGGGAGCACTTGGTGGTACTAGCAGTGCACAGTTACTTGGAAGGATGCTCTTTCCAGCTGCTCTGTTAATAAATGCCTCTTTTCCACGCGAAGTGAAACATTTTTGAACGCGCACGCTCACCGAATGGCACAAAGTAGAGCCACAGTAAGAATTTAATTCAGTCAGAGAAATGTGATCTCTATTCAGGTTTCTCTCTTTAAAGCTGTCTCATTTTCAAAGCTACTTCTTGCAACTGCAGATCAACCTTAAGAAAAGGAGACACAACATTTAACAGGCATTTTTAGTGCTACAGTAATTGGCAAATGAGAAGTACTGGTGGAGGCTTGATTTGCATTCAAACAAAATAGCATCCATCTAATTAATTCTCACATTTCACTTCATCTCAAGGCCCATTGCAGCACGTTATTTTTACAGCAGTAGGAGTTGAGTCAAAATTTGGCAAACTTGCCAATAGCATCAGGGAGAGCTGTTGAAGGAGTAGAATTAGTATTGGATACTAGTTTCTTCCTCGGACTACCTGATTAAATCTTTTTGAGAGAAGCTTTTACTATTCTGAAATTGCATATATGGGGACAAGGGCACACATTTTCACAACAGTCCATGTTTCTTCCTACAACCACAAGGAAACATGACTCAGAGCTCCCCAGTATAGCAATGAATGAGCAAGACCTGAAACAAAAACAGTGAAGTGCATTTGTCCTGCCTGAAGTCATAAAACTCCTTTGGTGAGTGTGAGCTACTCTCCCACTCTGTGACACATTGCAACAGATGAATTACACCAGCCTGCACTATGTTGGCAATGGACTATGCAGCTCTTCCTATCCTAAAGAGTTGGGACATGTCAAATCAACCAAGAGGTTTTGTAATAACCTATTATGTGTGACAAAAACCCCCAAACATGAAGAAATCAATAATTATTGAAATTAAAATAGTTCAAATAAACAAACACAGAAGCAACAGGGAACATACACCTTTCAAGAAAGATGCATGCATTGCAAATGCCAACTTAGGAAGCTGGAAGCCAGAGGAAAAAGGGCTTAGTTTCTTGAAGTTTCTGCTCCTGAAGAGTTTGAATTCCTTATCCCTGAGCTAGGCGTATTTCAGAGGATAAGACCTCAGTTCTTTACAGTACCCATTTTAATAAATCATCAACTTGAGATACATCAAAGATTGAAAGAGTTTTCTCTCTTTAAGGTGTAACTCTGAACTTAGTTGGAAAATAACCTTAGGCTATCCCTGAGTTTTACTACAATAGAAACCTCAAAAGAATTTTCTGTAGACTACAGACAAGACAAGGTAAAATAAAATCTCACAGAACCACTAACCACCCTAGGAGATGCAGAGGAGTCAAGTTTAATTACTGCAGTACTACATAATATTACTTTAAACCTTCACAAATAATGTTTGTGGAAGCTTAACCCTTGCTTTATCCTGGTGGCTTGAGTATGAAAGAGTGAGCAGGAAAAAACATTTCAGAGGTGTATGGCTATAGAACAGTGCCCAGCATTTCTCAAACAGGCTGTACATGTTCCATGTGCAATGAGCAATGTCCTGACTGTCCAGGCTGAAAATCCAACCAGAAAGTCCCTCTCAAGTCTTGAAGGTTTCTGTCCTGGCCTAGATGAAATTCATTATTAGAGAGGCATGAAACAATACAGCAATAAATAAGACTTCAAAAAGGGTTTACCCATCCACATAGCTTCATTTAGCTCAGAAATTCGTTTAACTGTTCTGTCACTTATCCAGGGTAAAACAAATATGTAAATGAGACTGAGTATTGAAAGAAAAGAAAAGTTGAACTTCATTATTTTAATATAACCTTATTTTACCTGTTTCTGGTGTCTTTTATTTTTTGTGCTGTGGATTGCAAAGAGAATGCTAGTGCAGATGAGGAGATAACTAAAACCTAGCCGCTTATGTCAGCAGTCCATAAGCAACACATACCTCAAAAGTCACAGATTTCCTTAAAAGTTGGGATAAAAACTGTCTGGATTTATTTTCTCCTCAATATTTAGATTGCTTATTGAAATGCCTATCACATGATGAATTGGTTCTTTTTTTCTATCCCCTTTGTTTGTTCTAAAGTATTTCAGCTATGAATTGAAAGTGTTTGGTTAGTTTTCCTGTGTATCCAGACCAAGGCAACAATTCATCTCATTCTGTTAAAACACAAAATCTGGCATTCCATGAACGTTACTGCATTGACATATTAGAGAAAGGTGTTAAACTTATTCATGCCAGACCTTTTCCTGATTTTCAATTCACCTTGAAACTGAGCAGCAATCTGCAAAGTAGTCACTGTGCAAACTAATTCTATTATTATATCTGTGCTCTTTATATGCAAAAATTGTAAGCTTTTATGCTAGAAATAACAACAAGGATTCTATGAGCCAAAATGTGAACATTAATAGCTTAAATTTGAAGGACTTGGAATGCCTTTAATCTCTAGTAGGGGAGATCAAAAAAGGTAATGATTTTCCAGGTGAACTTTGCCACATCCTGATAAGCAACTGTCCAGAGTATGATACTTCTACACAGTACTTGCCCTTTTTATCCAAGAGTTCAGCCAGACCACAAAATGGGAGGTTCACATGTTGCTTTTGTTTTAGGCTTCCAGCAGGGAATAAGCAGCAAAAAAATATCCACAGTAAGAATAAATCTTTGTAGATACCCTGAAGCATGAGCCTACTACTCACAACAGAAAAGGTCTGGGGAAATGGAATGAGAGCATTCACAAATGTATCCATGAACATGCTGAAGGCAGGAGCCTGAAAGTCTGTCATCTTCTTTAACTCTTTAAAAGTGTGAAAGCTATATTAAAAACGAAGCTGTATCACTTTGAGTGAAAGAACCTTTAAAAAAGTCAATCAAAATCAAGTAATCAAAAAGGAGCATTAGGTATTGAGAGGTTAAGTAAAAATTTTCTGGTATCATGGACGTTAGAAAAAACCAATTTGTATCTTTAGGAAAAGTTGAATAATCATAACAAAGAGTAATTACACATTCCGGAATATATGAGTTAGCTTTTATGAATAGTTTTGGGTTTGTTCTCTAAAGAATAAATACAAAGAAAAACAAGTATTCAAAATACAGAAATGGAAAAAAAGTGGTTACACTGCTCTTATTTACACCAGCTTAAGATGGAAAACCTAATGATAACTATCTTTGGATCTAAATGTAAGTAGAAGATAAATCGGTTACTCCGTCTTGTATTCAAAGAGTGGAAATTATTCTCAGCCTTACTTTTAAGTTCTCATTCAGGTTTGGCAGTATATCATGATTATTTATTTTGTTTTGTTTTTAAATTATTTAGGTTATTTCTAAGTTGAAGTAATATTTATTTTTACTAAGAAAAGCATTTCTTATCTCCCTTCTACATGCAGGGTCCTGTGGAAAATCTCAGGATCTACACCACTAAAAGGTAGCACCTGATACTTAAAGCCAAGAGAAACATAAGAAGAACTTGAAACAGTTCTCACTTTGGACTGGAGGAGTAGATACAAGGTACCTCAAATAGGTAAAGTCCACTTGCCAAATGAGATGTTCTGCTAGGAATGTCACGAGATGTTTTCTTTCACATACTCATATGTAGACACATATACACAGACGTACATATATACACTTTTCCAAACTGCTTTCCTGTATTTCATGTAATTTCTTCATCTGTTCTGTTCAATTTCTGTGGAATCCTTCTTGAAAAAGCTTGAAAAGTAAACACTATAGTACCAAAACTATTCTACATAATCCAAGTATAGGATGCTACCATTGAACATACAAAATCTGTTTTCACTGCTCTCCAAAAGATGAGAGAAATTTCATATGTAAATAATGGAACTTCCAGTATAAATCATATTTTGGTATAAAGGAAGTTTACAGATTTTCATCTGAAATAGGATTTCTGATTTAGAGAATTTAAGAAAAAATTTGTATTTTAACAATTAATGAATACAGCTCATATATTTTGCTCTAACCAGAAATGCAGAGGTGGCATGAGCACTACCTCAATTTATCTATTTTCATGAGCAAAAACAGTGAGGAGTCAGAGGAGAAGGGAGTAAACAATTTAAAGAGAATTTTCGATTAGTATATAACTGTATCATGCATTTCTCGGGGAAGTTACAGTACTCTGCTATTATTTTACAAGAAACTCACTGTAAAAGGCAAGAGAAGAAACATATTAATGCTTAGACTCACACACAGACAGAAAGGAGGTAATTTTTCTATGCAGTCCCTATCCCATAGTTCTCCTTTGTCAAGAAGTGAAAGTCTCTCCCATTATAGCCAAGGAATTAAAGTATTGCCAAGTAATTTTTGTTAAAATAAATTATTTTTGCAGTTTTACTCTCATTCTCCTTTTTTCCCCCATCAATTATTGCCCAAACCCTAAGGTTGGTGCTAAATTTCCGAGAATTTATAACTAAAATGACAAAAACCCCTGTCTGTTTTTGTCTAAGTATAAAGCATACTGAAAACAGTAAAAGGAGAATGCCCATTATGATTAAAGGATGCAAAATGTACATTATTATTGTTATTATTATTATTAATATACTTTCTTATAAAAGACTGTGATGAAGAAGCTGTGAAACAAGATGAATCGCAAGAACTTGACCCACAGTTTCTTGAGAATTTTAATCTATGCCTGAAAGGACACAGTACTTGAATTAGGTGTAACTCACAGGAAATATGGGCTTTTAGAGCACATTTTCATCTCTTTTAGCTGTTATCAAAACAATGCATCAGAAACAGAGCAAGATTTACCATTTTACCACTGACTAGGCAAAGCAGGAAATAGATATTTCCATTACCTCATACCCGTACTCAGAGATGAGCAAAGCCCTGAGAAAAAACACCAAACATCTAAGCTAACCTGGCTGGGAGGATGGTGCTGGTGGAAAAGGGTTTGTACATCATGACCTCCTAAAGCCTACTCAGCCCTGAACTGTGCTATGATTTTTACGTGTTTCAGATCTATGATATACGGCTGTCTCAATAAAAGCGGAAAAACAGATTAAAGAGCCTTTGAAACTAAAATGAGCACAGAAGTAAAACTTAATCTTGACATTAACATGAAGAATACAGATTAGAAAAAAACAAATTTTAGTCTCACCACGACCAGGAGGAAGAGTGCAAAAATGTGTTATTGTCACTCCACTGAAAAGAATAAAATGTATTGTTTCTTTTAAGGAGGCAAACACTGCCTTCAAGCAAAATAAGAGAAGTCAATCCAAGTATTGTGAAGTCTGGATATAATACAAAATACTAACATTTGTTCTGAGAATTAACTGCTTTCATTTTTCTACCACACAGTCATGACGTTCTATACTCCTTTATTTTCAATTAAATATGTAGTCTGTGATTTATATTCTGTGTGTATGTCAATTAATTATGTCCAACACAGTTTTATCCCTTTCATTTTTTTAAACTTCTGCCTCATCAGAACTAAAATAAAAAATGGTTTCAAGATTGTGGTTGAAGAAACAAATTTCATCTTCAACAGAAAACTGACTTCTTTATTTAAATGATGGTAATCCAGCAGTAAAATTTTTTAATTATCACTTCAAAGACCGTCATCCAGAAGGCTGGTAGACAAAACCAAATGTTTTCCTTTCACTGGTTTAAAACAAACAAACAAACAAACCAACAGTGACAGAACAGAGCTTTCTAAATATTTAATGTTTTAAGGGGTTGGGAGGGTTGGAGGGTCTGCTTTGAGAGATGCTCAGATTGCTAAATCTTGGTTAGATTAAACAGAGCAAGTGTATGTACATTTTAAAGGCTATTTTATTAATTAGCAGAAAGCCACTCCCCCAAAAAATTGGGAAAAAAATATAAAATTAAAATGCCGCAGTAGGGCGTCTGCAGGACCGCCCGGGAATGCCTTACACGCGCCCTGCAGTCCCTTCAGAAATGCTTAACTGCCATCTAGTGGCCGAGCGGGCAGACTTTTTTAGGATGCCCTTCGGACTCTCTAAATAAATACTTCTACCCTCGTTTCTAATATTCTTATTTGCTTTCTCACCCTTCCTTCACGGCCTAAGAAACCCCAGCACGATCAGAAGACAGTATTTAATTACAAAGTTTGGCTACTAACCGTGCAGGAAGCAGCACAGACTGGAAAGGACAGCCTCTGGGCTATATTAAGGTCTCAACTCAGAGAATCTCGCTTCATATTTCAAAAAGCCTAATCAATTTAGACTACCGTTTTAGGAAATAAAACCTCTACAGTTTTAGGAAATAAAAAAATCTAATTGTGCTTGTTAGACTTTCTGAAAACAAACAAAAAAATAAACCTGAAAATGGCAGCACTTTTGAACTGAAAAGTAAATTCTAATATTAAGAATCTAAGATTTCCATCAATAGAACTCGAAACTTCTCCCTAAAAACTATGTTTCATGAACACGAACATAAAAGACTTAATTTGCACTTAACTTGCCCTGGAGTGAAGTTCCACAAAGTTAGATTCCCCTTTACTGCCTGAGCAAAATGCTCTGCATTTCAGCAGTTCCTATGACCCTGGCAGTAAAGTCTTCTGCCAGGTTTGTGTCACCTTGTTTCATACAAACTTTGTTTCCTTTCTGTACGTTTCTGATAAAACGTCATTTACTCTGGATGCTAACAAGAAAACACTATTTGTCTACATATGCTTCCTGATATTCATTTGCTTAAAGCTATCTCAATTCTAACATTGGACCTAGAATTAGAACATAAGTTCCTCCACATCGCATATTACAAATCTGGGTTTATACTTTGCAAGATAAAAAAACCCCAGATACATACATCTGAATTTTTTTAACCTTTTATTTTCTGAAATTTGGGTATGCTGGCATGATTTTGCAGAAAGTTTACATTGATACAATTCTTAAAAGAAGATATACAATTCTATTCACTATCATTTGATTCATATGGAAACTTCCAAAAATATTTGCTTCTTTCATAATTCTTTGTTTCCTCAATGAGACAAGTGTATATAGTAGATCCTTTTGAATATGTCATAAATTTTTTTTGGTAGACCTTTTTTTTTTACCCAAGTATGTAACTTATGTTTCCCTGTTGTAATCTAAGACTTTGGCAGTCATATCTCTGTAGGAAAAGAATTGTTTTAGAGTAACTGTTCTTTGCTTCCGCAAGCCTTCTCTTCCCCCTTACAAAAAGTAACCCATCAAATAGCAAAGGGATGGAAGGGGAATGACACTGCTTCCCAGGTTTTTTCTTAATAAATATCTCAAGAAAGAGTGTTGAAAGAGCCACAGCCACAGAACAGTTTGGGAGCCCATAGAGGGAGAGTTCCCAATTTTCCTCAAGTTCCTCTTGAAGTCAGTGGTTCACTAGTCTTGTCTACAGTTGGTCTATGTGCTGATGAAAACCATATAGTACCAAAAAAACCCAGGTTTTGTACCAGACTATAAGTGTCATAACAATGTAAAGCAGGTTTATAAAATCTCCCTTTTTAAAAAATTCTTTTTCATATTTCACCATTTCAGACTACTCTTTAATCTGCCTTCTTTATCTCACCTTCACCTATAAAGAATAATCTCTGAAATTTCTTTTGAGAGAGAGTTTTGGGCAGCATGCATGTTTCTGAGACAATTTCTAGTGGTGACATTTTATAATAATGAAAAGTAAATTCCAGTCCTACCAGTGTTTTGTACTTTCTAAATAGACTGATTATGTATTTATCTTAAAGGATTTCAGAACCTTTTTTCTTGTATTACTAAGTGTCAAAATTGGAGCATTTCCAATATCACTAAGCTATTACCCTAAGGAATTATAACAATTCATAGTTAAAAACTAGCATAAGAAGAAAGGTCCCTGCTGAGAGAGGAGTTACCAGTAAAGTGGGCTGGTTAGGAATATTCTAAAGATACACTCCATGAGTCTGTTTTTATAAAGTAGAAAGTATTTTCAAGATGGCAAAACCTAGCTTGTAATTTAAGATTTTTAAGATTAGCATTGTTTCCTTATGATATTGCTGGAAAGTGCATCAATAGATTATGCAGTAGAAACCAGTCTTCAGCACCTCAGAACTGCCAAAATTTTGTCTGGCTTTTAGTCCCAGTGGAAGTACTTGGAATTCTAAAAAGGCATATAATTTTGGTTGAGGATTTATTTGTTGGGTAAAATGTGGTGAACCAAACCCAACTAAGAGAGAAGCACTATGAGCATAAGAATTTTTTGATGACAAGCTTTTCTGAGGTAAATATAGTCTAAATAGTCAATGTAAACTACCTTATAACCCAACCGCTAGAGACTGCAACAGTCTGGCAAAAAACTCCTCTCCCAAGATGGGATTACAGGGACCAGGCATGAAGTGGCATGAAGTATTCATTATATCTGGATGTTGACAATTAAACAAATGTAATATGGGCTTTGATTTTAAAATTGTGTGGTACACAGAGTAGACTCTCATCACAAATGATCAAACATAGAGATTTAAAATAATTTCATAATATTGTGTATAAAACAATACTTTAAGTGCCTTTCAAACAACTTCAGGTTTCTGGCTCTGTGATGTCCCACTACTAACCAAAGCCTAGCTTTCATGTACTCATTTTACAATTAAAGGATGGGGTCTTTTCTTCTTCTTTTTGTTAAGAGTGTATTTTTACCTACCATGTAAACAAAATCATGCTACTCTGAAGAGTTAAAATGCAAGGAAAATTGCGTGGATAGTAGAAAAGATCAGGGGTAAAAACAGGATGGAAACTGGCTCTTGCAAAAAGTACGGCTGTCAGATTCAAAGATCAGGTTTGAAGCTGGAGTTTCTAAATTAGACATTCAATTTTTCTTTTCTTCTTTTACTAGAGGAGTTAAGCCTAACAAAACTTTCTCTGTTCACACTGGGAAGAATAAGCAGACATCGTTGCTATTTGGCATTTCAAAACCAGGACTTGAAATGGCTGCCAATTCTTCTTATTTTTCCACCGCTTAACAATTCCTGTACTAAAAGAAAGCACAACCCTATGTCCTCTTTT
>VZTA01002221.1:108262-135904 GCA_013398855.1 Mohoua ochrocephala | reverse complement strand
ACCAACCTCAACCCGCTACAATAATAGAGAGAACAAAGCACACAGCTCACCTCATAGTAACTTCGCACAGCATTGCAAAACGCTTCATCTGCTACGATTTGCGTCTCCCCATTCAAAAAGGCCTGGAAACGTTCCTTCAGTACCTGCAGCTGCTGCTTGTTGAGCTATGCAAGAAAGAAACAAGGAGAGGGGAGAGAACAAAAATAAATGCAGTTAGTCTTGAAGTAAAAATGCACAGCACTGTACACACTTGGAAGCTGTCAACAGGGAAAAAAAGACAATGGCCACCTGGCTCCCTGGTGAGTGGCAGCTCTTTGGAGTCCCAGCTGGACAAACCACACCGTGGCAGCCAGACATGCACGCAGGCAGCAATGCAAGGAAACTTCTGCTCTTTCCCTGGCGTCCTTGGGATGCCAGAGGTAAGTCTGCATGGATTCTTCTGTGCAGTGTTTTATATGCATAAGCTGAATATAATGGTTGCCCCTTCTCCATGGCAGCAGCACCAGCTAATAAAACTTAGCTCTTAGTTTGTCTTCGAATACATCATTTTCTTTTCGGCCTTCAAATAACTCAATATAAACAACTGAGATGCCTCCATTTTTCACAGTAATCTAGGCACTACCATTGGAGTGTTTCAACAGGCATATGTACCGTGAAGAAAATGGACTTCTAGCCACTGATGCTATAACACTACGAACGACGTGAAACAACTGGATCTTAGGGAACAGCAGACAAACGCTTCAAGATTGACATCCAATAACATTTGGTGGGCTTCATATCAAAGTTGAGTACATTTTGAAAACAAACTCCTAGAAGAGCACATTACACAATTAAACCTTGCAATCAACCCATTTTTATCGAAGTTTAATGTTATGGGAAAAGGCAAAGTTTGGAAGGTCTCCAAGGACCAAGACACCGGTCTTTTGCCAAAGTTTCTATCAACTCTTGCAATATTTAGTAAGATATTTCTCCTTATCAAATCTGTGAGAAGTGTGACTATCACATCATATTCTTGAACTTTAAATTTAATACTAAAAAAAATTCAAACACAACTGACTGAAAGGTTTTTTCTTCCTTCCTGTATTTTGTTTAAGTAAAACAAACAAACAAACAAACGTATACCCAGAAACTGTAAATATTTTTCCAGAGGGCAGAAAGTTATATTTGTAATGGCTAACCTGCAGCAAATAACACTGCCCCCAATGGCATAATCATTTCTTATTGAAGAATTTTTTGGCTTCTACAATAAATGCGTTCACCTTAGGCTTTCAGGTCTCTTATGTCAACACTCTGAAGTCATTTAAGCTGCAACACTGTTATAAAATTAGCAAAATCTCTGCTATCCTGATAATGTGCCTACCTTGGACAACTTCTATTTTCTTAATATCACAGGAAGATTTTCATCCCACACAAAGTTTGCAAACTCATGAGCTTCTTTGAAAAATGTAACAATTTTCTGCAAAACTCTCCAAATTGATTGCAAACTTGAAAGCTGCTTTATTTTGACAGAAAACAATAGTGTAGATGCCATCTATAAACTGGGTATCTGAAATCCTCTAAAAAAATAATCGAATGTAGGCAGTAGCGATGCAAAGCCAAAAAAACTGTGCCTCTGAAAAAAATCCAAGCTAGTTAAAAATACGTGATAATTCTGTTCCTCATCTTAGCAGAACAATTAACAATACAGAACAAGCCCCAGGAGACCCCTACGGAAAAAAGGCCTCCTGTTGAGGGAAGCAAACTTCAACAGAGGTTGCTGTGACTTGGATAAATTTCCTGCATGAACTCCTGAGAGCGGCAGCCTGACACTGACACCCCATCCTGTACCACTGCTAATTAAAAATCAATGGGAGAGAAGTATTCATATTGTGTCTGCACATCCACCCAAAACGGCACCTATCCACCTGCCTGCCAAACATCCGTGCCTTGCACAGAATCTTCTCGACACACGATAGCTGTTTCTAACAGAAATCAAACCTTACTGCGCTTACTTGATTCCTCGTATTCTTCTCTCATTTTCTAAATATTCTGGACAAGTTGAGCTATCAGAAAATGCAAATCATTATGGATGGTTTGAGGGTTTCTTTCCAGCATACACATGTTCTTTTGGGGGACTTAGAAAAGAGACGAGCACTCACACAGACAGTGCCCCTCTGCTGAGCAAGCAGCTCCTTCATCCCATGGAATATTCACAGCTCTTCTACAAGAACATGCAGGCTTCCTGCCAAGGCAATTATGAAAATGTGTTTTCATGCTTGCAGACTTCATTATTTAGGTGATTTGCTTGTCTATTACCCACATATCAAACAAAAACATTATGAATAAGGCAATGAAATATAAATTTAATTCTGACTTTCTCATTTCTAACCATCATAGTTCAGCAAACTGAAATGCCTTTAAAGTATTTATATATGGCTTTCATACTCACTACTTTAGGTAGTAAGAATTTCTAAGGGTTAACTGGCATTTTAGGATTACTGTATATTTCTTAAATTACTTTTGTTTCAGTGCAAAATCTAGATGTGCAGAATAAAGTTCTCCTGCAAAGCCCAATATAATAGTATTTCCAATGGAAAATCTGAAAAGCTACAACTTGCACTAAGGATGATCTGAAGTCTATTTTACATGTCCTCAGTACTGTCACATATAGAGACGCAGTTAACTGCCAAGATACAGAAAAATTTACAGTCTACTGCAGCATACAGCTCCTCTGGGTTTTTTTACTTGTCACAATATTGAGCGTACAGTGAATTCTCTCTCTTTTTTTATGTTGGTCATTTTTAATGAATTCATTAACACTCCTCAATTTGCAACACTTAAAAATGAAACAAAACTAACAGTAAAAGTAATAGCTTAGAAATGTGGAGAGAAAAAGGAAGTCTAATTGCATTGGAACGCTGTAGTAGCAAAAGCAGAGAAACAGGTGTTTGTGCAGGACATTAGCTCTTGGATACTGCTAAGCAGCTCAACCTGTTGAAGTCTGGGCTACCTTTGAAGTTGGTCAGCACAGAACAAGAGAAGACATCAGGTATAACCAGAATCCCAAGAGAAATGCTTAAACTGAAGGGCAGTAAGCCTGGGCAGATTCTCTCTGGTAGGAGTTCCCATAATGGAGCTCAAAGTCCTTCTGCAGGAGCACTGCCTTTCAATCACACAAGCCCTTTCCTCCTCTGCTCCGTGCAAGACCAATACACATCAGACCTTCGCTTTCAGCCCACTCTCATCTTCACCATCAGTGCCTCAGTTCCCACATTTTAATCTTAGTAGAAAGAAACACAAACAGGAAATTTAAAATTAAAAAAATGACACTATTACATGTACCCCCAAATGTAAACTAACTTGGAATACCACCAAAAGTGTGTATAGCAAAGCCTCACTGATTCTGTTGCTTTCCATTAACCCGCTTCAGTTCTGTATTGCTTGCTTGGATTTTGCATTCTCACTGGTACCGAATCTGTTGTCATAACTCTGTGTGATACTTCATAAACAATTACTGCTGCTTCATGGGAGAATGTATAACTAAATTCCAGTGACTTAGAATATCAGATTTGATTGCATTCTGCAAAATGACTGAAGATAAGCAAAGACAAATTGAAGGGAAAACAAGATTAACTGCGCTCAGATTTGTTTTTTTCTTTATTGCAGAAAAATAAAAATAAAAACAGATAAAAATTTTTCTTCCCTTCCATCCCTATGTCTTTCAAAAAAGGTAACTTTTTGTTTCACTTTACATTTGTTAACCTTAGTAAGCTATCAAAGACTGAAAACATTTATTTAAGACAAAGTAAACTTCTCAAAGAGCTACTTAATTAAATTAACTTTTTCAAGATGCAGTAGCAACTTAAGTAGAGTAATATAAAGGCATGAAAGAGCCTCAAGCACTTAACTATTAAAAAAATTTCTCATCTTGCATTTAACATTTCAAACAAGTCATGTATCCAAATATATTCCTCTTTGAGCATTAATCTAAAGATTTGCTTTTTCCCTTCTAAAGTGAAAGCTGGGTATGAAAACCTAGAGGCACTCTTGGTTTAGCTCCACTCATACCTTTAAACAATATCAATAAATGGATTCTACATAGAGCTTAAATTCCTATTTTTATAAGAAGTCACATTTCAAATAGATCTCGAAGTTTAGGGAGTTATTCCAATGTCACAAGTTTTATTTCCTTAAATAATAAACTCCAGCGAAGGAAAAATGAAGCATGTATGCATTTGCAAGAGTATTGCTGCTTACTTCTCTTTGAAAGATATAAGGAAAAAAAAAGCTGTAGCTTCACTGCACTTGATGCTCCATCAAGAGCATCTTCATCTGCCTCTCACTGCCTAAGTACTACTGCCCTGATCACACGCAGCCAACAGCAGCTGGCAAAGACATAACTCACAGCACCGCCTTCCCCACAAAACTTTGGCCTTAAAAATGAACAAGTGTACCACGTGGCCTGTGCGTGGGCCACAGCCAGGCTGCCCCCATAGCCCCGCGCAGCGCGGTGCCGGCTGGCAGCACTCCCGCACTCCCCAGCGGAGCAGCGAGCCGGGGCTGGCACCGGAGCAGTAACACTCTGAGCCATTGCCACCTTGTGGCGATCCCAGGAACACCGCGGGCTGCCGGTCTGCCCGCGCCGAGCTGGGGTCTGTGCGAGGATCGGCGAGCGCCCGACCTCAACACAAGGAACAGCAGTGGTTCTTGTCTCCTCCCACACCGCAGTGTGCAATTACCCTTTTCAGGCCATATGGGTATTTTAGGGAAGTAGCGGGAGGTGATGACTGCAACTATAGATAGAGCAAGATAAAATATTTCTTACACAGGATGCAAAACCACAGGGGTAGGGAGGAGCCAACTAATTGCTCCCTCAGCACCCTCAGTGCTGCAATGGGTACTGTCTGTAGCACCAAACCTGACTTAAGTCCCTGAACACTTCCAAAAAATAGGAAGCATTTTTATTTCAGATTTATGCCATTTTGTATAATGTCTTTGACAGCAGCAGATGGTTTTGAAAAACTTTAGTCAAAGCTATAATTTTTGAGAGCAGAGAGGAAAAAGAGCCCGATGAGGGACTGTCCCTCTCTCCCACTTCAGTCAGGAGATAAATTTTCATCTCCTGAATTAAGAGAACTGAAGGTACAAACAAATCTTTTTCCAGTCAACTTCTCACACACGTCTTTGAACATAACTGTTTCTTGTCCTGACAACCTCTTTGTCAAGGGAAAACCCAAAAAAACTGAAAAATGAGTCGAAATTCTGTCAAGGACTAAGTCATCCCACTTGCCACAGCGCATGCTCAAGGATGTTGAGCTCAGCATCTCCCTCCCTGTGTCTCCTCTGCACGGTCTCCCAATTTAGCTGGGAGGTGATACTGGTCAGCCCATCGCAGCAGCTTTCCTCTTCCCAAATCAGCCTTAGGAACGGCAGGACCGCATCTGAACAACAACACCTGAAAAATCTCTCACTCTGTTGCCGAGTGAGACTCAAAAGCCACCCAAGCCTTCACCTACACCAACTCTGCTGTAATTCCAGCTTCCCATCACCCTCCGTGGCGGTGAGGAGAGCTTTATCCACAGGGTCAACTGCAAAGCCACACACAGCTCCTCTGTGAGAGCCAAGACAAGGCATGGAGCCTTAGGCTGAACCCATCATTATCCTCTCCTTCCAGAAAAACAAAACACTTGTGCCACATCATTGCCTCTTAGCGAGCTTCATCTCACATTGGTGATGAGAATAAGCCTGCAAAAGCAAATAGCCAGTTATAAACAGATTCTCACTCTATTTCCTCTCCCTCTCTCCCATCTTGCCTCCTCTTCCAGTATCTGCCCACACAAGAATAATGCTTGTATTTCACAGCAGAGATAGAGAGTATTCATTTATAATGGATTACTTGACAGATTTTCTTCTGAAGAAGACGACTAAATAAACAGTATTAGAAAATACCAGTACTAAGACAGAGGTGATAGCTGTGGTTACTGTGCTGAATTATGCAGGTCTTAATTATGTGCAATAATGGTCCTATACAGCATGTGTGGGTGGCACACAATATATGCTGTCCCCTGCTATTCATTGCATAAACCGGTTTGATTTTCTAAAAAAAGGATAAATATTTTGCTGTCACTTAGCAACCTCGGCGGTTCTTTGATTTTCTTAAAGTTGAAGTTATTCCAAGTAAAACAGTGTCTGTAAGGATTCTGTTTGGTGTCACTCCCTGCACACTACACTGTGTACATAATCCTGGTACAACAATTCAGTGCCTTGCAGCATCAAATATTAGAGTACCAAAATAAGCCGATTCATTTACCTAACACATTGATCATTCTTTATAATCTAACAAGCACAACCTCACATTTACATTTCAGTGGCTTGTTTAAAAACCACAAACATTACCAATAACATACTGGTCATTCAATTCCACTTACAGGGTATTTCATTTTAAGTATTTTATGCACCATTAAGTTTGAAGCTGTAAATATTTCCATTGTCCAGAGCAGCATATTCAAGATTCTTTGACAGAACTGCAAAATATCTCACAAGGACCAGAGGGTTTGGGGGTTGGTTTTCTTCAGGGAGTAGAGGTGATGGCATAAAAATCACAGGCAGTGAGCAAAGCAAAGCCTGATTTATGTGAAGGCATTCAAGTGTACCTCACTGACCGCCAAAATATAGAACTGAAGACAGATTCCAGCAAGGTCAGATGGGCACCTGAGAGAAAAAGAAAAATAGGTATTTTGAGAATGAAGAGGAACAAGTATTTTGTGGGGGAAAAGAAGAAATAAAAATCAGACTTCCCAAATTTTTCGGCAGAAGAGTGAAAGTAGATAAATAAATACAGAATAATTCAACTTCTTAAAACATACTCATGGCAATGATAGGTTTCTTTCTTGTTGAAAAAAGAAGTCAAACTTTTAAACTATGCCACACTAGAAAAGAAAGAATCTGCTATGTGTTTTTCCTAAATGCAGTAAATATCACACCCCAATAAAAGCTATCTCCGCTGAGATGAAGTTGTCAGTACAGTTGCAATCATTTCCTTTGTACCTACTCCTACTACCTGAGATTTGCTGTAGAATTTAGCTGACAATCTCATCAGCTAGATTTATAATACTGTATTTGTTTCCTCTGTGCTGTGTTTCACCAATCTCCTCTTAGTCTGGAGCAGCTGCCAATATTCTACAGCTAGGGCAGCTATGTTCTGCTGTCCCCTGTGACAGCATTCTTTGAGACCCTGTCCCATGCAGAGTACACAGTGGCACTGCAGCCTTACTTCCTTGAGACTGCCGGAGTTCCAAGGAGAACAGTCATGCCTGAAAGCCACACAAAGCTTCCAGCCACAAAAACTGCTGATGACTCATGCAGTGACCATGAAAACGATGCCCAGTAGGAAAACACAGTGGTATGTGGCCATAGTGGGGACCTCAGCCACCAGTGCCCTTCATAGAAGTCGGGCCTGGGAAGAGACTTTCAAGATCACCCAGTTCCAACCCCTGCACCGTGAGAAGGGAACCTTCCACTAGACCAGGTTGCTCAAAGCCCTGTCCAAACTGAACACTTCCAGGAATGAGGCAGCCACAACTTCTCTGGGCAACCTGTTCCAGTGTCTCACCATGCTCACAGTGAAGAATTTACTCTGAATATCTCATCTAAACCTATGCTCTTTCAGCTTAAAGCCATTTCCCCTTGTCCTATCACTACGTGCCTTTCTGAAAAGTTCCTCTCTGTGCTTCTTGTCGACCCTCATTAGGTACTGGAAGATCCCAATAAGGTCTCCCTAGAGCATTCTCTTCTCCAGGCTGCATAACCCCAACTTTCTCAATCTGTCTTCACAGGAGAGGTGTTCCATCCCTCTAAGCATCTTTGCAGCCCTCTTCCGGACTTGCTTCAACAGCTCCACGTCCTTCTTATGTGGGAGGCCCCAGAGCTGGATGCAGTACTCCAAGCGGAATCTCACCAGAGCCGAACAGAAGGGCAGAATCACGTCCCTCGACCTGCTGCCCATGCTGCTTTTGACACAGCCCAGAACACAGCTGGCTTTCTGGGCTTCCAGGGCACATTGCTGGGTCATGCTGAGCTTCTTGTCCACCAGCGCCCCCAAGTCTTTCTTCTCAGGGCTGCTCTCAATCCGCTCTCCACTCAGCCTATAATTGTGCTTGGGATTTCCCTGACCCAGGTTCAGGACCTTGCACTTGGCCTTGTTGAACTCCATGAGGTTTACACAGGCCCACCTCTCAAGCCTGTCAAGGCTCCTCTGGGTGACATTCTGTCCTTCCTCCTTGGTGACCACACCACATAGTTTGGTGTCCTGAGAGAACAGCTGTCTGGTGTTCAGCTGGCTGCTCCATTAAACCACAACACTAAGAGACTGTGTTTGTCATCGGGCAAATAAAAGTTATATTCTCATCACACTCTGTGGTAACATGTTTCAGGATTACTTTGGCTTAAATTCAAGGAATAGAAAGGATAACAATGGAAGTTGGAATGAAATACAGAACAAAGTATCCATTTTATTCTGGGTTCTGGTAATGTTTAAGAAATATTTCATCAAACTAAGTAATTTTACCAAATAATTTTCACAAAAACAATTACCTAGTTTAATTAATAGCCAGAATCGTGTCCATACTCCATCTGCCTTCTCTGTGAGGGCTGTGGAACAGAAATTTATGATGGACAGGACTTCTAGAATTCATCTGGTCAAACCTCCTTCTCTAAGCAATGCTAGGCTGAAGGTACATCACGTTGTTCCAGACCTTGTCCAGACAAGTTTCCTATCTCCAATGCTAAAGATACTGCAGATTCCGTGTTTAACCTGTTCCAATGATTTTCCTGAAGTTCTCACCCAGACCCCTAAAATTTAGCCAGAAGTTCCATGCTGTGGCTTGTGACTATTCCTAACTGTTCTTTTCTTATGCACCGCTGTGAAGAGCCCGGTCAATCTTCTCTATAGCCCTGTGTCCCCCTTAAGGACTACGAGACAGCAGTTAAATTCTTAACCTGCTCCAGACTAAACCACCCCAGAACTCCTCACCTCTCCTTGTTTATCCTGTCTTCTACCTCTCTAATCATCTCAAGGGACCCTGATGGACTTCTTCCAGCTTGCTGATTCCACTCTTCTACTTGGGGACCCAAAAATGGACAGAATATTCCAGATGTGACCACACCAGTGTCAAGGACATGGGAAAATAAAGGTACTTCCCTCAACCTGCTAGCTGGACTCCTGTTAATGCAGCTGAATGTGCAGCCAGACTTCATTCCCTCAACTTATACTCTACTTGCTCTCCATCAGGATCTCCAGGTCCTTTATTGCAGAAAACATAGCCAACCAGAGCCTTACCTGTAAAGACACATGGTCTCTGGCCTGAAAGTGTGGCTTGGCTTTTCTCTGTGCTGAACTGGAAATTTTTGTTAGCTCTTCTCTTCAGGAAGTCAGGAGTCCCCTAAGTAGCAGCCCTGCCCTACTACTATCAAGTGCTCCTCTCAATCTGCTGTCATCTGATTGCATGCCAAGGCTGCATTCATTTTTCTTTTCCAAGCTAATCTATAGAATCATTTAGGTTGAAAAAGACCTTTCAGATCATCAAGTCCTACGCTTGATTATTATACTTGTACATCAGCATCTTTTGAACAACACATTTATCGTCCTCCAGTTCATCATCCCAAGAGAAAAATGGAAATACCAGTTCTTTATGGAGATGGGAAACATAAATTGATAATACGTAAACTCTAAGTGGTTCTTTTCAAGTAAAGCTTTTTGACTTCTCTAGAACTAGGTAAGTGTAGGCAGTCCATATTACTGAATCACTCTTCAGGTTAAGGGCATTAAATTCAGATCTGAAAACTATGTCTTTAATTACATGCCTTCGATTCCAAGTAGCAAATTAATGTAAAGAAAATTTAACAAGATTAGTAGGTAACACAGATATGTATCAATACTTTGCCAAAGTACATTGTAGGTACCAAAAATTGTCTTGGGAGACTAGAAGAGAAATCGACCCCAGATTATACACGCAGAAGTGCTAATGAACACTAAATACAATCCCCAATCCCCCCATTTGGTATAGGAAATCCCTAAGACTAATATAATTATGGGAATGACAACATAAACTTGCTCCATTTTCAATCCCTGTCCAGGCATCTGATTAAAGCCACTTTAAGACATAGCCTAGTTGGCTAGATGGACTGGTTTTCTGATCAATTCACAAACAGAAGAAATAAAGAAACAGAGGTAAAGTCTGGCCTGTAAGGTCAGTAACAGTTAAGTCGCCACATCATACAGACATCCATACTTCACACATGACAATACACAACCCAATTTAGCTATGGTATGGTAGAACTAGGATGCTCAAAGACCTTTAATATTAGAGATCACATAAAAAACTAAATACTGTGCTAACTCAAGTGACCTTCAGTTTTGCCAAGCACCACCCCTGCCTGTGAAAAAGGACTTCAGCTTTGAATGAGCCATCCAGGTATCATCTCATCTTGTACACGTCTATACTCTTCTACCTTGGAAACCTGCAGTGGGAAAAATTTATACTTTGAAATCCTTTCCTAGCTTCACAAGATGAGCCTTCAAACATTCTCATCTACTTTCCTAGGAGCCTCAGGAACACATTTATCGCAAACAAAATCTAGACACTATCTGAACAATAAATACAAACATCTGCACACCCATCGCAATAAACATCCTCCATGAGAGACACATCCAAGTCCCTGAACACATTTCTTTCTCAGCATGTAATATGAATTTGAACCAGCGCAGCACGTAATCTCATGAAAACTACGGGGATGAAACTAAGCAACTGCATATGGCAATCACATTTCCTTAACTGCAAGGAGAGCACTTCTCATGAAAGTGCTCCTCCCTTTCTGTCTTCTCAGCCCCATTTCCCAGAACTCTCTGGGAACTAATTTTCATTAACCTAGAGGATTTCAATATTCATGAACCCATGAAAGTTTAGTTTTGTGTTGCATTCTACCAGAGAAATGTCCAGTAAGTAAGCAAAAGTTTTACCATGTTCCCTGCCAATACCATGTACACCTTCCACAAACAACTACCTATTCTCTAACACAAGTAACTCTGAAACTTTTTGCTTTTGTTGCAGACTTTAATATCTCACGTACCCAGAACTCCCTCTCATTTCCCCACCTCCCCCAGTCATAGAGACCAATCTAATAGAAGGCAATTATTTTTCCCCACAGATCTTGTTCTCCTTACATCAAAGAGCCATGATTGCTACAGGATTATTCAACACTGGCAGTCAATCTAATACACTCAAATGGACATTCTTAATATATACCACTAGGCTTGCTCATCAAGATATGTAGGAGACTCTCCACCATTTGAAAAATTAAGTATAAAGGAACATCTCCCTGAACCAAATATTCTAGCAGAGATAAAGGATTTGAAAAAAGGAACAACAGGATGTATTTTTACATGCATATAATTAGGAAGTCAGACTAGATCATCACAGTCCTTCTGGTCAGTTTGAAAAAAGTACTCAAGGCTTAATTTACGCAGCCGAAACTACTGGGGAGAGCAAAACAGATCTTTTAATGACATCTGATTGCAGCTTTAAGCAGTACTCCACTTAGTTTCGAATTCTCAAGCTGAAATTAGTTTTGAATTATCAAGCTGAAAAAACCCAAAGCTTTCCAAAAGGGATGCAGAGGTAACATACAATTCTTGACCATATTACAATCAAATATGTTTTCTCAGATGTCTAGGTACGCTGGACTCAATGAATCCTTTCTAAACCAAAATACATAGACATACTATCCAAATTTACATATTTAGTTATATTGAACCATGTATTTGAAACATTAAGATGGAGCATTCCACAATCCGTCTCATTCTGGTTGTACATACACATACCACACATGACTGCATCGTCCTCTTTTGTCAAAGTGTTATTTTAGTCTGTAAAAAGTTTAAAGCAGCACTCAAGCATCTGCAGATATCTTTTTTCCACAGCACATTTAATAACGGGTAAATTCATCAATTCTTGCAAAATCACTCACCTCTCTGGAAAAATCAGCTTGTCTCAGAACTGTATGCTGTAACATTTAAGTGTAGAAGGAAAACACAGTACATAAATCTAAATGTACAGTTTTCACACTCAAAATAAATCTGTCAGACTTCACACAAGAGACTGGTACAATAATGCCATCCAAAGCTGTATTTTGCTGGGTAATCTTTATGTAATTAAGAGCCTCAAGAAGACACTTGATTAAAATTCCCTTAAAAGGAGAAATACTCACACACACTCCCACCCTGAGTATCACAAATACATTGAGCTGAACCTTCTGTTTCAGAGATTTCAAGCAAAGGGATCCTCATAATCGTTAAAGAGGAATTCATAACAATAGCTAACAGATTTTATTTTCAGGCTTTTCCTGATAGCGATTCAGAACTTTCTCCTTTTTTGATGCCTTTTAACCCTATTTCTAGTGCTGCCTTTTGTTATGATAAGTGATCTCCTCTACATGGTATGTATTTGTATCATCCAAACATTTCAGAATTTATTTCTGTTTATCAGCACATTTTCCTCATCTCATCCTTGTTCCTGTGGGTTTTTTTTTTGGAGGGAGGAAGCAGCTTCATACTTTAAAAAGAAACCATTTGTTGCCTTTTTCTTTCATAATCAAGATTCTGGACTCATTTTCCTTTTCTACTTAATTAAATAGTTCCCTCTTCTTAACCATTTGAAATAAACTCGCTGTATTTGCTACCACACCACCTACTAATTATAACCTACAAATTTCATTCCTAGTGTTATTTCTGTCTTCCCTTCTGAAAATGCTCCTTGATTCTCACCAAGTCTTTCTGCAACCTGATGTGCACAATTCAGGCCACCACAATTTTCATAACTGATGAGCTTTAATTTGGTCTGCAGCACATATGTGCTCGCACAGCAGAGAACTTGAATAATGGACAATATCAGTATTTTCACGTTTCTGAGTAAAATAACTGTGTTTGTCCTCTCTGCTGTATAATGTGCTGGCCGAATTAGAGATCAGCCCCATCACTGCAAGTTGTGGTGAAGGGCAGCAGAGAGGTCCTGAGCCTCTCACCTCGGGAGTTGTTTTTCTGGCCCCTGTGGTGGCTACATGGCATGCATTAGCATCTTGTCTCCCACCTCCCTGATCCTCAGCCCAAACATCACCCACTGATACATTTCCCAGGCTTGGTCTTCCACCTGCCTCATCAGCATGGCCTTCCCAGAGGACCAGTGGATGAAGGCTGACCTTGAACACTGTCTTAAGACATGATCGGGATTCTGGCCCCCCATCGGCATCCCAGCTTGGTCCCCTTAGTGGTCAATCTGCCCTTACTGTGCCCTGACATCCCCTTCATTTCTCTTTATCACCCTCAAAATCATCCCTTTCCTAGCAATAGCCCGAGGGGTTCACACCTCTCTCCTCTTTCCTTACTTCTGCCTCCAGTCAGTGATCACAGAGCTTCTAGCATGCTGCTCCCCATGTTCCCTCTCCTCCCGCTCCTGTCAGGTATGCTCCAGCAGAAAGGCAGAACAACATCCTTAAAAATAACCAACCTTCACCCCCATGAATAAAAATGGACCTTTAACATTTGAATCTACACTACTCAAACAGAAGCAGAAACAATATAATTCATGACACCTCCATGTAGATCTCCACATCTACACTGCATAAATTGTATAAGCTATTCCCTGATGTTATCAGAATAGCTTTCATCAAGATTTCCAATGATTTCTTTTCAAATATAAACCATGTTGTATCTTTGTCTTCCCCATTTCTGCACCGTTTTCAAAATTTTGCAGTCTTTCAGGTTTCATAAATTTTCTCTTTATGTATCTTCTTTCCTCACAGATGCTTCAGAGCGAATCCTAAAGATTTCATCTTTGTATTCATCCCAGCTCACATGCACAAATGGATCTCATTCAACAGGCTTATCTAAGCAGATGACCCGCAGGTCTCTTTGCTTCTTCCCTCATCTCAGGTTTAACTAAGAAAAAGGGACTGGTGTCATTCTGGTATCTCTCCTATGGTGCCCAGAACCCCTCCTCAGATACTCACAGGGTTGTCCGTGTTCTAATCCTTTCCTTCCTTTTCACACTGCTGATGGAGAGACACTGCAATTCTCAACCAGGACTAGAAATGGAAATCATCTTCAGCTCAGCCCTCCTTTCAGGCAGAGTTTTTGCTTCTCCCTACACAATCGCTGTGATCCAAATTTTCCTACATTCAACACAAGCTGCACTTATGCTTGAGTTATTTTCTCAATTCCTACCTAACCCCAGTACCACTACCTTCCAAAGACATAATTATTCACCACTGCAAATACCTGCTCCTTTCTTTGCCATGAAAAGAAGGTTGATAGTTAAGCTATAATTCAGTCATATCACCAGTTTTACACAGATGCATTTTTCTAAATCAATTAATGGAGAAATTCTGGGGTTTAGGTTCCTAACATTCTTGCATTAGAGTATTTTGTTTTATTAAGTGTTCAATACAATGTTTAACTAAAGACTTTATGTCCTTTAGAGCTGTATCCCAGCACCTCCTTTCTCATCAGTCCTTCAGTGCAAGCAGCAGGGACCATCAGACACATTGCAATGCACAATACAGCGCCGAGATAAATTTAATTCTGTGAAAATAGAGCTTAAAAGTCTGGAGAAGTCTGGCCTCAACCTTATCACTTATCCTACGTAAAAATAAGGAGGAATAAAATGATAGAAAATTCTGCTTTCCCACAAGAAATAATACTGGAAAAAAGCACCTTCCAATTGAAATTTCAATTTAAAAAAAAAAATCTCATCTCCAATTATAAATCAGAGGTTAGATTAACATAGGATTTCAGTATCAGTAATACAGTCTTACAGGAAACAAAAAAAAAAGACGACAAGTTTAATTAAGGAGTTTTCCACTCTGCAATAATGTTAGTACTAATTAAAAAAGTTATTAAGCTGCACTTATTTCCATAGGAAGTTATTGGCAAAATGTATTTCTTTTATTGTAGTCTTTGATGCCTTGAGGGAGCAGAGTTAAATGGCTGAGTCAGTCAGTAAAACAGCAAACCAATTCCCTTGCACCACATTCTCCTCCATGCCCTGAATACTAATCAGGACAGAATATTGAAAACAAAAGCTGAGTGTCTGCCAGTTGAAACATGACTCCGTACCATGCCTGATGTATTGATAACTTGCTCCCTCTTCAATGAATAAACCAAATGAATCGCAACAAACAACGAGGTTGTACAGTACAATACTACAGATTTGTTTACTCTATACAGGCATATTCAACTCAACAGTAAATACAGGCTGTTACTAAAACTCATTCTACAGTAAAGTTTGGGTTTTTTATTTGCAAAATAAGAAAGAAAATCCAACGGCCACGTTACCTCTAAGATCTTACTCTGCACAGCATACAGCACATGTATTATTTCTCTCCTCTTTTTGTAGAGCCCCCATATGTCAAATAACGGAGAACCAAGGCTTCAAGACATTCTCCAATAAAACAATCCAAATAATCATGTTAGGCAAGAAGTTACTTCAAAAAATTTCTTTCATTACAAAAACATGTGAATCTGAAGATTTACCTATAATCAATTTTTTATAAAGACGTTCTTTTTTACACTCATGGTAAGGTTCACAGGTTTTTGCCAAACAGCTCATGCCATTGAAACCTCACTATTCCTTTCTTATATCAAGAGTCCATGCGTCCCTGCTGGAAAATAAAAGTGCAGTACACTGTGGGAATGCAGCTGGAAAGAGAAGAGTGGCAGAAAACTTGACAGTTTGATACTATTGATTTAGACTGCACTAATTTCCAGGGCACACTGTGGAATCAAGTTTGATAAAAAACAAGAGATCAGAGGGAAAAGGCAGCAGCATCAGATGCAACCTAGGCGGACCAGGGACAGATGGCAGGAGATCTAAGTGAGGGAGCCAAGTTCGAGCCAAGTTCAGGAGTTTGTCACTGGCATTCCAATAGAAGAAACAATAGTGCTTTGACTTGATAAAGTAGCCCAAATGCGGAAATCATTGTATAGCAAAAGTATTTTGCTGACCCTCAGCTCAACCCAGGAAACCAGGCAACAAGTGATCGTGTTCCTTTCCTCTCTTTGAATGTTTGCTAGAGATTAAATCACTTAAACCAGTGCCAGGGTTTCTTCTGGAATTCCAGGACACAGCAATAGATAAATTCCATTTTTACCACCTCCACATTTTAACCCAAACGAGATAATTTCTATGTTCAGAGGACAATACAGCATCTAATAACTTTTTCAGATAAATATATTACTAAGTCTGGAATTCTTATAAATATCCCTAATCAGCTTGTCACAGATTGTTCACTAAGGTTTGAAAGGGAACTGGATTGACATAGTATTTTGGGATACATGCTTTTTTTTAAACTCAGTGCAGAGTAAAAAAAATAGTCAGATCAAGATTAAAAAATATTGTAGAAGTCTTAAAATTCTGACTAGGAGCTAGCTAAAGAAAGTAGACAAGAAGACGTACCACACAGTTACAGGGAATCCACCTGTGAGAAACATAATTAGAATTCAACAAACATTTATTTAGAAAACAGCATTCAAGGGAACAGAGTTGAGAAAAAGAATATAATAAATAGAGTTTGGTAACTGCTTGGATACTCAACTGTTTGGATTTTATGTAGACAGTAAGCAATTTGGAAGGAACAACTGGTTTTAAAACTTGGTCTGAGGATATGAATGAGAGGATGGAGTCTGTCAAACAGTTTTTACACTTCCTGAAATCCCCGCATTACTGACATCCTAACACAAGATAATATAACTCGTAATCACATATTGTGCTTAGTTTCTACCTACACTAGAACAATTTATTTTATAGCGTTTAGAAATAGAGGGGGAAAAAGACAGACACAAATAAAATTGGCTAACCACGAGCGAACAGCCCAAGTCTGAAGTATCAGATTCACCAGAGTTTCTGGGATTGAAACTGGCCAGCTACAAGGACAAAGCTCAGTGTGACACAAGCTCCAAGCGGCAATGTCCTGTGCCAGACTTTAATAAAGGTGTGCAATAAAGAAGAAAAGAGGGAGCAAAGAGCTTTAAGAAAAACCCAGAGTGCAACAGCAATCAGAGAGTGGACCTCAGAGAAAGATGGGCTGCAGATAAGTGAGCGGAGATATGGTTTCCTATTTACTTTTTACTGAATGCTCATTAAAAATCTACTGGGAACACTTTCATTTTGTCCTCTTGGAATCGATTCCCAAACTTACGAAGTGTAGAAAAACCAGTGAACTCCTCTCAATTTACCTTTTCTTCTACGCTGACAAGTATTTGCAGTATGATGTGTTTGTTTAACATTTCACAAGTTAAGGTTCCAAGAGTTCTTTCACTCCCTTCAATTGCTACTATCCTAACATATAAAAATGAGGTGTCCAAGTAATATAGGAAGATAAGTAAGAAAGTACACATCATACAGCCATCATCCCTCTTTACTCCTCAAGTCCAAGCATTCGATCACGAATTTTGCAATATGCACACAACAGAGTGAAAAGGGGATTCCATACACATTTTATTGCCCTAATCTTCTACAAATCTTCCTATTTTGCCACCTTCACAAGAAGTACTTTTTCCCTTAACAAAGTGGAGTGGAGGGGGGGAAGAATGAAATAACAGTGTTAACTGTTCTCTCTCTAGTTAAAAGAGCAGAGAGAGATGATGAAAAGAAGCAAGCATAGACATACCAAAATTGCATAGTTGACTATCAACAGCTAAAACTGCTGGTTAAACTAAACACTATTTTTGCCTCCAAAACGCTAAGCTATTAAGCAAAAATTTAAGCCTTCAAGGGCTTATCAAAGATCACAAGTAAACCAACTCATGATCTATCTCAGCTCTTCCAGAGGTATAGCTTTTGCCGTCTGTTCTTTCAGAATATTTTCTAAAAGAATGCCCAAAACCCATGTAGTTTCCCATAGGGTTACAATTACTTCACATGAAGCGAACAGGGTATATTTCAATGAAAATATATAGTAAATAGGTTAAATTGCTCCCAATGCATTTAGTGGATTAATACACGAGGAAGCAGGCAGAGATTAACTAGGGAGGGTAGTCTGACATTACCAAAAGTCAACTCTGCCACCATGAGGAGCTCTCAGAGTACAGGATTATTTCCAGTATCATTTACAGTACTAGCAGCATGTGTGCAACTGCAGCTGTGGCAAGAGCCCATATGTTCCAGCACACTGGCGTGTGACATTGCTACAGTCAGCTCACAGTTCTAAATCATGTCACAAAGTAAGCTTCCCCAGCCCTCCCTAAGCATAGTTCTTTCTAGGATTTTCCTAACAGTTTCTTATTTTTGGGAAATGCCACCAAAGCTCAGTGTATCCCATGCTTTTTAGACACATCTGTTTTCCTGTCCGCGTCTGAATACATCATACAGTTGGTACACATATGGCCAAATAAATCAATCCAAAATTTCTTGGAAGTATCAAGCATGCTAAGCAAGTACACATCATTTGTGTATTTCTCGTGCACAAAAATCAAAGAAAAATTTAGGATGAGTGGGATACGTAGAGAACATACAGTCCAAACTCTTATTCAAAGCGAAGTCAGCAATCAAAGTTGCTGTATGGCAACTACTACAGAGCTCAGGGCTTTGGCCAGTCCAGGCCTGCACAACTCCAGCAATACAGATTCAGAAAAATCTCTGAGCAACTTGTTCCAAGGCTTAACCACATTCACCATCAGAAATGAATTTCCTGATATCCAGCGGGAGTTTCCTTTGTTGCAATTCGCAGCTTTTGCATCTTAGCCTTTTGCTGTCCATCTGTCAGAAGAATCTCCATTTCTTCTATTCCACTGACCCTACCTCTTCCAAAGCTGCCAGGAAATTGCTTTTGAGACCATTTTTCACTATTGCTCTACACATCAATAGTAAAGTTACCCATAAAAGAAAGATTAACACTGGAAGATATCTGTCAGAAGAGAGGAAGACACATCAGGCAATAGCTAGATGTGTCTTCCGCACATACAATTGGTAAAACCAGGAACACTTGCCTAATTTAAAAAAAAAAAAAGGCACCCCTAAGGACTTAGTTGTCTGAGAGAGATCCTGCACACATTCACATTTCTCTGGGTAGCTTACATTGCAAATATCTCTGCATTCTCTAAAGGTTCCCTCATCTTCAGACCATGTTGGTGAAAGCAGAAAACGTGGAAGTCACGTTCAAAGTACCACAGACAGAAGGTCATGTGTTAAGGTCCTTAAAAGTGCATACATTGATTCTGCAATCTCATCTTTCCTGCCCGTACCAGAAAATGAATTCTGATACGGTGCTTCTCTATGCAAAGCAGTTTAACGAGATTTTTGAAACTAGGAAGAGTCACAGTACATTGAAATTATATGCGCCAGAACGAAGTTTTTAGCTTACAGATTGCAGTCACCCTCCAGAACTATGCCTTAGAAACAGCTGAAATTCAGAGTTAATTATGCTGAAATCCAAACTTAAGACTAAAAGCAAAAAGTATATGCAAGGTATTTAAACACAGCCAGTTATTCCTCCAGCATCACCCAGGGAAGAGAAAAAACAGAACGTGATGAATCTTCTATATATGCTAGAGTCAGATCAAATTCACCAGGGAGCAAATGTCAAAGCATGTCTGAAAACACCAGTTATTGCCTGATTGGCAGCAGAACAAGGCAACGGCGCTACAGATGACTTAACTGTGTTTCTAAGAGTTACTAATCCAATTCGACTTTACAGCACTGGTTTGGGTTTTTTTCCTATAGGGAAAAAACCAGCGATACTTCATGAATATTTTAGAAATAATGTTCTGACTGGCAAATCATAGTCTTTACCATATGTATGGGAAGGTAGCGGTGGAGGACTTATTATTTCTTGCAGGAGCTGTTCTGCGTGGGGGACAAGGTGGGGGGATGCTGTTTCAGAAGAGCTGCACGCTTAGCCCAGTTATTCTGAAGTGTGAGTTACCTGGATTGCTATATATGGAGTTGCCAGGCTTCAGTGACTCTAGAATATTCCTATTTATTTTCCTATTTATATTCCTATTCAAAATTAATTACATGCAAACTGCAAAGGAACTGAAGGAAAGACTCCCTAATGATTTAGATGGGTCTAAAGACACAACCTTACGTAGTACTTCTCTATCACTAGACATGATGGCATTAAGTGTTAAATTTTCAATTTTTAAAGGACTTAAGTTTCATATTCTGCTTCTGAGGGTCAGATAAACAGGTAAATATATTTTCTTGCAGGATTTTTGAGCATCTGTTTCCTTAAAAATCTTCATATGGACTCTTTCGTTGACAACAGAGCATGGTTTAGTTGATACTGTGTATACACTTCTGAATTTTATCATCCTGACCAGAGAAACAGAGTATGTTCACAGCCACAAATTACTTTTAGTCACACATCTGCTGCACAGTTAGCGTATGTCAACTATGGTAAGAAATGTCTGCCAAGACTCTGTATACTGATTTTTTTTTTCTAGTTCATCAATATGTAACTCCTTATTGCCTCCTCCACTTATTCTGCAAGAAAATGTAGGAAGGAGCACTGGGAGTTCTTGAATGGTATCGTCCAAGTGAGTTTTAACTCAGAGGTTGAATACAACAGGAAAGCAGGCAAGCTTCTTATGGAGCAGTTGGATCTTTCAGCTGTGCTGAAAAAGCTATTAAAAGAGAACTGATTGGAGTCTTCCGGTTCCCTTAAAATGACTTTCCACCCTAAAATGATCCTTCCCACTCCTTTCAGACCCTAGTAGAGTTCTGCCTCATGCCATTTGTCTTTACTCTGTTCCACTGCATTCACACTGAGTTTCTCCCCGACTTCAAAGGTCAAACATCCATCTGTCCATCATGAACAAGGCTTTCCAGCATCCACAAGTAACAGAAGAGTATATTGCCAACTATTTCAACACTGGCAGAATCTATCCGTGAAAGAGGAGAAAGAAGAAAAGGTTTCCCCACACAAGTCCAGACAGGTGTGTGCTAGCACAAAGGATACTAATTTCACCAGAAGAACTAAGATAGGTGCATAATAAGAGGACTGCAGTGATTTGGAGAGCAGAAATAGCCCTCATAAAAAATGGTCTATTTTTGTGCTTTAAAACACTGTCTCAGTTACTTAATGCCTTATCAGCAAGACAGCAGTGTGCCCAGAAGATGACCAGCTGACAGCACTGGCTTCTGCTGCCTTGCCAGAGAGGAACAACTGGCAGAGGCAGCAATAGTTGCCTCTGAAAGGCCCTCTGAGCTCAGCAATGCAAGTGAGCGCAAAACACCCAATTCATAACAAACTTGCAGAAAGGAGGAAAGGCAAAAAGCAGAAGCACCAGCAAGGTACTACAGCCACTTACCAGCTGATAGCTGTTTATCAGCTACTACCACTTCCACACCAACATCAACCCCAAAAGCAACGATTTGAATACCAATTAGGAAAATAAATCTCAAAGTTCAAGGGATTGCTTAACTTTGGCTTGGAGAGAGAAGTTAGACAAAGAGGCATGATTATTTGGAAATGCATACACAGGGTTTTAGTCTGGTGCATTGGTTTTGTTAAGAGCTTTTGTGGTTTTTATTTTCCCTCCCTTTCCTGTTTTTCTCCTCAGCATCTGATATTTTTCACTGGAAAGAAAGAAAAAAACACACTGCACTAGATCAAGTGATTGATTATTTTTATGATTTTTTGGCCAAAACTCTCTCCAATAAAGCTGAATTACACCTCTTTTAAACACTCTCACTTTGGATGAAAAAACTGATGCTCACTAGCTTGATTGTAAGCTGTCAGGATTCCAGGATTTAGCTCTTTCCATAAAATAACATATCCAATCTAGCTTTGTCTCATTTCAGTAAATATTTGCTACTTCTACAAATAAGTAAAGAAGAGGCTGGTAATGATCTCTAATTTTCACTGCCTAACATTCGGTCCTTTTAGGTAAGGTGCACGCGGCATCCCATAGAAGCTCTAAATCTTGACCTCATTTGCAGTAAATCCTTGAGGTTAAATCAACACCCTAGACTTATTTTATGCTGTCCCCAAAGCTTTGTTTAGATTCATATATACAGACAGATATGGATATATGAAAGTCTCCTGGTTTGCCGTGTAGAAACTAAAAAACTGTGTCTGTATCAAGAAGTTTGACTGTACAGAGGACCAAGTACAGTCAATACATTAATAGCACTGCTAGTCCATCTCTCCTTCTGTAGTAACAGACATTGGCAAGAAGTTCATAAAATGTTCTCGTGAACAGGAATTCTTGTTCTGAGGTTTAAAATGGAGTGATAATGGAGATTTTATTAGCAAAAGATAAGCAACTGTATACTCGAGCTGTGTTTAAATTACCCATTCAATTCGCAAAAACCAAGAACTCAAAATAAACCAGAATTCAAGTTACCACCTTAACTTGCCTCTAATACACACTAGTGTCAAACTGTCTGATGTCACAAAAATAATCACAAAATAATTTTCTCACGTGACATTCATCTTTATAAACAGCATATAGACAGATGCATGCACGTTTGTCCTCCCTGCATGGCAGGTAACTCTCTAGAAGGCAGTTTCCATCCTGAGGTACCCCACTGCCCAACTCAGCAGTTGACTGCAGATAATTAAGCTGTTTGATTAAAAGCTCCATAAATTTGTATGAAAGTAGCAGATAGTTTAATTAAGTCAGGGAAAATGCAATCAATCAACACAACTCTAGTTCCACAGACAGGGCACTTGTCAAGACAGAGACAATGGGTTGACAGTCCCAAAACCCTATTACCTCAGTGAGGATGAGGTTAAGAATGCTCATTGTATACCACTTGTTGCTGTAAAATTGGGCATTTAAGTAACTGATTGAAACCCAAACTTAATTCTTTGTTGCTATAGGGTGATCTCATTTACACAAATGAAGCTGAATCTCAAGAGAAAGTTTAAAAAAATAAGCAGTCGTGGAAAAGAACTGAACCAAGAAGTTGAACCAAGTATGTTCAGATCTGTCTTATTAACCAAAACACTTCAATTAAATCTATTATGCAAGACTGCTTCACAGATTTCTTGGCAGGAAATTCAGAGGAGAAATCGGATAATTAGTATTCTAATTAATGAAACGAAAGGACGATGGTTAATAAATTTGGTCAAGCACATTGACTCTAAAGGATACATAGTAGTGCTGAAAAAAGCAAAACAACTAGTTAAGAAACTCCCTACACCCCAGCAGTCCAGAGGGGACAAGAAATCAATCCACGTGACAAATTCTAAATCTTAGAAACCTGGTCTAGAGTTCAGATTTAAAACAGCAGCAGATGTTATCAACAGTTAGAAAAAAATTCTTTTATTTCGAAGTAGTAAAATTGTCTTTTCTAAACCTACATGAAGCATGAATTCCAAACAGATTTTAACAGACTAATTACCTAATCTGCAATCACACATGTTTGCAGCCCTGGAACTTTAAATTTGAAATATCAGTTGACTCTAATCGTGTAACCATCCGTTGTTCCAATATAATCATAGAGAATTTAAGGTTGGCAGGAATGCCTGGAAGTCATTCAGTGTAAACCCAGAATCAGAACAAAGCTGACTTCAAATAAATCAAGCTGCCTAGAGCACTAAAAGGGATACGGTTATCGAGGATAATTTAGAAATCATTCATTTTTAAGTACCATGTTGATGAATTGGTATAAGAAAAGTTTAAAGAAAAAAAACACAATAAATTACTTCAAAGTTATCGAAAGAAATGAAATTTTGTCTGTCTCGTGAGTCATCTTAGACTGCATTTCCCAGAGAGGCTGTGGATTCTCCTTCTCTGGAGAAACTCAAGAGCCGTCTGCTCGCAATCCTGAGCGATGTGCTTTAGGGGACCCTGCCTGAGCAGGGAGGCTGGACTAGGTTGTCTCCAGTGCTCCCTTCCAACTCTACCCATTCTGTGATATTTAAAAGTCTCCTGAGACAATCAGACTGAGCCAGTATTTACCCTCGCAGATGAGTCTCAAGACACTGTCTTCCCACTGTCTTAATTTGTCAAATGCACTGGAATAATGGTATTTGGCAGCTTGGTGCTTTCATAGCCGTCACTGTACGACATGGTAAACAAACACAGAATTGCCTGTTTGTACAAACTAACATAAACTCGTCCCCTTCCCAATCCCCTTCTTCCTTAGGCACTGAAAAATTGTGACAAATCAGCTGATCATATCTTATTAATTAAAATTGGGAAATTTTAAGGAAACACTTCTTCCTACACCATTTCTTCCACCCCTGCCTCCCCAAAAGAAAAAAACAAACAAAAAATGTTGAAAAGAAAGCTCAATCTTGCAGTTAAAACACATGAAATTGTTGGGAGTTGGGAGTTCAGCTCTTGAGAATCAATATAAACTTTCAAAAAGCCCCCCAAATCCAATATATACCAGCAATTGTAATCAAACTGTAAATTCCCATATATTTTCCCCAGGGTTTTTTGGAAAATTTCAGTTTATACCTTCCTTCTAAGATTTCACAGAAGCATTCAGGGCAGAGACGTGGGAAAGGAAAAGGCAGGAAGAAAGGTACAGAAACCATACAAGCTGTACATGTAGGTGAAAGAGGTGAAACAATTAGCTGTGCCTTGAAAGAAGGCAACATTGAGAGCTAAAATCAGAAGATGTACCTACAGAACACATAATGCATCCTACAAGTAACAAACATGAATGATACAAACATGGGTCACTTCTCCCTGTTCCACATGGGGACATAGACCAGGATTCAACTCATTATTTTTCTTTATTGACAGAGTTGGGGGGTCTGCTGTTTCTATTTGCCTAAAGAGGAAAAGCTTTGAAACATAGTGAGGGGAAACAAAAAAAAAATAGCTTCATAATTTTTAAGCCTTAGTGTTATCATCAGCACAGGTAATTGTCAGTTTTATTTACCTTTGCACAGGAAAGCTTCACTGAACCCAAAATTTAGGATTTGCCATCTTCTCCCATCTTATTAACACACTGCTTAGAAGGACTAGTCTCTATTCCAGCTTCTACCCTTCATTTTATTCCTACAGCAGGGTAGTATTACTGTGTAAGATCCTATAAAGTGCTCAGTGAAGAGAAACTTTCTCTAGCAATTTAGGATGCTGATCAAAACACCACAGCTCCTGGGAAAAATTCAGACTCCTTAGTCACCGAAGAGACATTTCCCGAGATGGAGAATTCAGTTTTAACAGATCTGTTGTACTGGAAAGAGCTTCTTCCCAAAAGCATCCCTCCTCTAGAAGGCAACTTCCAGATGAGAAGCTGCATAATTTCCCAGGCAAGATGTATAAGCAACACACAGAGAACAAAAAGTGATACGCTCCTTCTTCGCTGCAACAGAGTGAACTGAGCAAGTGATCATCCAGCTCCAGGATGCAGCAGGAACAGACCACAGTTAGGAACTGGTGAAAATCCAGACTCCACCAAGCAAACAGCAAAAATCTCAAGTTTATTTCTTCGTTACCAGTACAAAGGCTGTCAAGTTACGGTGAAACCACAGCCAGAATAAAAGGCTTGTATGATAACTAATTTGATTTGAGATTAATCATAAATTCCTCAGTATGACAAAAACAATGAAACTGAAAAGAGCAAGACAATGAAGCAGAGGTAATACACACAGGGCATAATCATCTTGCTGCTTCAGAGGGAGTTGGGAAGAACCATACACAATTTGCATCAGTTCAGTCAGAGTGGCCCAATACATAAAAATTATGATTTTCCTGATCAGTGTCATACTTTTTCATTTACAAGTGTTTTTCTCACAAAGATATGCAGAGTGGGCTCTCAGAAATGGGCTTTTTTGCCTTCCATTGCTAACACAGATTAAAAGTTAGCACATTACTCAACATTATGATAATAGCAGAGCCTAGTGCTAAGTCTTTTCTCAAGAATCCTTTACTCTGATGATTTCTACCTTTTGGAACAAGGATTTAATTCTCTCATTTAAAAATATCCCACACAATCACGAGTATGTGTATCAACAAGGGGAATTGCAAAATATTTTTGGAATGACTGTATTTTAATAGCTTTTACACTAGATACAAATAGCATTACTCTATTTTTCCTTTTTAAAGATTTGCAGGACCCCATTTTACATGCACACACACGTGCTAATGGTAATATGATAGGTTTTAATATAGTGTCTCATGTTAGCAGATGGCCCTTCGGTGCTGTGTTTTATTAGTTTGTTTTGCCCAAGAAATATGTGGCTACAGAACTCCAGCATGTCATTGATTTTATTACATTGGTGAATTATCTCAGTCTTGTAATACAAACTGCTTAGGCAGTTATTAATTTAATTTATGTTTTGTTATTACTGAAGAAACCTCTTTGTTATTCCCCACTGCTATCACTGTCTTTGCATCAATCCCAGCTGATGGTTTTCCACACATATCACTCTTGCCATCAATTCATTTGCCTCGTTTCCTATCCTTTTGGTGCTCTGGGCGGATTCGGCACCCAGCTCAGCTCCCATTTCAGCCCGTGCCCCGGCTCTCCCTTGCTCCGGCCAGCACTAGTGGCCGACTCCCTGCCAGCCCCCGGGCTCCGGGACAGGCGCCAGGCTGGCCGTGCCTTTGCTCACACGCTCCAGTGCCTCTGCAGCTCGCCGTACGCACGCGGCTCGTGCGCACACTGAGTGCGGGAGGGGAGCGCTGCTGTGAGACCGACCCTCCTCCGCTCCTCGCGGAGGCACCTGGCACACCGGCAGCTCTTCCAGCCCTTCTGTCAGCTGCCAGGAGCACAAAGCAAACCTCCCTGCTCTGAGAAAACAAACACCGCCAACCCAAAGCTCACAATGCAAATGTTTTGCACAAAGCCGAACGTGATATATTTACTTCTAAATACAACTTATTCTAAACACTTTCAACAGTTGAACCAAAATAATTATAGTGGCTAAAAAAATAAAAGGCTACTTTTCAGCCATATGTAGGTCATCCAGTGTTGGAACTTAAAACTCTCAGATCCACAACACAGTTGATGGGAATGACTGGAGGGGAAGCAGCATGTAGAGCAGCCCATATGGGCAACATATGCTCCACCAGGAAACCACTAGCTTTGTGACAGCAGCAGAATATTCAGGATAAGAGATGTTTATACATGGCTCCAAGAACAAGAGTGCAGTCTAAAGATGGCAGGCAACATATCCAACTATAAAATATCCCATTAGAGTCATCTGTGGGAAGGGTACAGACGTGATCTCCTGATACAATATTAAACAGCGAAATGGACTACAATGCACAGGCACCTAATACAGCCAAGGGTTTCCTGCATGAATTCAGTCTAGAGGCAATGTACTATAGCAATTTCTGTCTAAAAGACCACATACATTATAAAAGATAATAACTTTAAAAAGGCATGGCACATTTAAAAAAATATTAACCAATTAGCCAGAATTAGTATATTACCATATACAATGACAAAGTTGTACAAGAGGGCTAAAAAGCAGAAAACTTCTAGCTGTTAGCACAGAAAGTACTCAAAACCACCAGCCACGAAAAGATCCATTGAGCTTGGGAAAACTGGCTGTTTAGGACAGAGGAGTTATAATAATCTTCTATTCTTCCCTTAAAAGGTGATAAATCCTACTTGCATCACATTTAGACAACCTTAAAATAGAAAAAATATTAAAATCCAGTTTTCACAAATTCTTCAGGACCTTAAAAAAAAAAAAAAA
>VZTA01002221.1:83484-108229 GCA_013398855.1 Mohoua ochrocephala | reverse complement strand
TGTCCCCAATTAAAAAAGAAAAAAAAAAAAAAAAAAAAAAAAAAAAAAAAAAAAAAAAAAAAAAGCTAGCACGCGGAAAAATGTTTATGTGAACTGCTGCAACAGCCAAAGCTGTTTGTCATCTCTAGGTAAAGACTCACTGGTGGCTATTAAATCCAAATGTGAATCATAAATTTTGAGTCTGCCACCAGTTTTCATTTGATGTGCAGAAAGGTGTGCAGAAGTCGCCTCACTTCCTACGTGGGATAATCACTATAAGTAACAGAGATAAATCCTATTCAGAACTCAGCTTGAAGCCACGTGTAAACCTACAACTTTCAACTGTAAAATGGGTGACTAACGGCTGCATCCCACAAGATAATAACACAAAAAAATCCTTAACAGTTCTGAAAGTGTCTAAAACCCAAAAAATACACCTACAGTGTTTGAATGAGCTATGTTGTTTTGAGCAGATAAAATAAAATATTTTTTTTCTGTATTCCGCTTTGACTAGACATTCAAAGTTTTTCAAGGATGCCTATGATTTTCTATGAGCAGAAATTAAAACTGAAGTTAGAATCTTTGGGGCAGGGAGAATCAGAATAGAGTCTGAGGTAGCAATTTATTATTTCTTTCATATTTCTCAACTTCTTGAATTGAAAGACCGCAAACAACATGAGAAACTCACAATCTCCCAGTTTACAGATGATTCCCCAGAGACAGAGGACAGTGTGTGGTTATCTTCTCTTCTCACACTTCTATTTTGTTTGTCTGCTCTTTTTCCCCCTTACATCTCTTGTAAAACCACACACTGCAGAGCAGAGTTCCTGTAGTGTGTATTACAAACATATTTTATAGAAGGTACACTATTTTTAACTATTCAGAGCTACGCTCTTTGCCATTTCATTCACACACATACAGATACACTTTTACCGTGTGCGTCAAACCAATTTACATTGCTGAAGTGACTCCACAAGTGCATGTAAGTGAATTCAAAAGTCATTTCCCCCTGCCTTTGCTTATTCTTACAAAATGCACTTGAGGGGGCGACGGTGTAGCTTGAGTTCTAATCCAAGTGTTAACATAATGGAAAAGCAAAGGAAATAGAGGAAGAGGAAACCCAACAACTTGCTAAATGCTATCTTGCTTAAACAATACATTCTCTTTGCATTTTATATGTATATATTCACAATCTCAGACCTCTGCTCTCTCTTATATAGACTAGAGAGTATGAAGGTCAATTATCCCATAAAACTCTTGCATGCCAGTAGAAAAGATTCCTGGTTTGAACTTCAGGGTATGCAACGGATGCATTATGGAAGAAAAGTGTATCGGAGAGTCAGCACAACACTATCATTTTCCCTTCCTGTCCCCTCCTGTATCTTAGTAGTAAGCAGTTATAAACCCTTAAAGGAAAGTGCTACCTAATTATGTCTTTATCAGCATTTCTTTATATTCTAGGGGCACAAAACACCAAAGTCATAATTTAAATGCAAATTAATGAAGATAAGCCAAATACTCAGAATTTTTAAGATAATCCATTTTCTAAAGAAAGAGAACCACAAAAGAAGTTTAAGCATTAAGAAGCATAGGACAATTAACTTTGTTTTCAAACAAACAGGTCTCAATTCAGAATGATGCACTATTTCATTTTCTGACAAGAACTTGTGATTTCAAATCATCAGTTAATTACACAGCAACTTGTCTGGCAATAAAATCCCTGTGACAGAAATCTTAAAGCTCAAAGACACTTTCCAGTGACAATTTCCCTCCACAGATTCAGGAGCATATGTTATGTCAAGACACAGATTTCTGAGTTTATAAAGTTCTGGAAGAGCTTTCAGGGATTCAAACACACATCCTACATCCTACAAATTTTCTAGGCTCAGCCTTTTAACTTGAACTAGAAAGGTAGGAGGAAAAATATAATATATTGATGTTGGACTGGGCAAATGAAGAAACTCATTTAAATTCACAAGTAGAAAGCCTCTGACCCACTCAAGTAAAGCAAAATAAGACAACTCATTAATAGGAAAAGGAGACAGTAACAAGTGTTTAAAATGGTGTGTTTAAATATGTTATTAGTCTTCTTTAGACTGCAGAAAGATTTTCTATGCTTTTACAAGCACTGTAGAAAAAAAATTGTAACAGAGCAAATGCATTGAAAAAAACATTGTATGACAAACTAAGAGCACAAGAATCATTATTAACAAAGTACTACTTTTTTCAATAAATGCATCCTAAGCTTCCACAACAAAGAGTCCAAAAGACTCTGGTCCTGTCAGCATTGAATAGCGGCGGGCTCCTTCTTCTTTGTACCCTCACATGAGATGTCTTTGAATACATATTATATATAATATATATTTATGCTGACAGCTGAACCATCAGCTTAGGCCCCTTCCAGACAGTGCAGACAAAGAGGCGTAGCACAATCTGCTCATCCTAATGCAAATACCTAGAGATGAGACTGCAGCCCTGGAACTCCTGCATTACCTCTGCCAAAGATGGAAAGCCACCTGCAAGACAAAGCCAGACATTTCCACCAGTCAGGCTCTTCTCAGTGGTTCCAAGCAACAGGACAAGAGGCAACAGGCAGAAACTGGTGTGCAGGAAGTTCCACCTGAACATGAACTTCCTTACTGTGCAGGTGACCGTGCACTAGAACAGGTTGGCCAGAGAGGCTGTGGAGACCCCCTCACTGGAGATACTCGAGAACTGTCTGGACACAGTCCTGTGCCATGTGCTCTGGGATGGCCCTGCTTGAGCAGGGAGAGTAGACCCGATGACCCACTGCAAACCCTTCCAATTTGACCCGTGCTGCAATTCTGTGGCTCTGTGATGAATTCCACTTGTTCTGACATATAGGGTCCAATTTCCTCATCCTTGACATAACTACTAACACTCAAAAATGAAAATAAAGTAAAATAAATCTGTTCTTTTAGAAGCAAACATAATTTGAACATTAAAAAAAAAATCCTCCTGCTCACAAACTATCAGAAATGCATTAAAAATTATTTTGTTTAAAGAGGCCATTAAAAATGGCCATACTGTAAGTATCAAATAAAATCTTACCCAAATTATAAAGAGCTCTTTTCCCCATACACTTAAAAAAGGTACAACTGAAATTAGCACATTCAAAAAGGGACCTGTGATACCATTTGCATCAGTAACCAATAATGGAAATATGATTCAACTCCTGATTTAGAAAGACAAACCTAATTTAAAAAGGGTTTTTTGGTTAAAATTCATCAACAATTTCAACCTAGCGTCAAGTTGAACTACCATATGTAACTGGATGCTACTCAGTTTTTAGCTGTAGGTTACTAGTCTGTTTCTGTCTGCATTTCTTTGGCTTCCTGATTATTTCTGAAGAAGTTTTACCTTGTCTTACAGAGGCTTCTCAGAGTTATTTTTTTTCCAGTTTTTTTTTGTATTTCAGGTGATCACCTACACTAGAAAAGTCAGTGTGACTTCTCCAGCAAGAGGAACAATGTAAACTCAGTTCATGCACCTATGCATTGCACTACCACAGTGAAAGACCAGGAGCTTCTGAGTAGTAGCGAGGGGTTACTAGAAGGGTAGAAGAGGTTATTGCTGGAAACAATATATTAAGTCCTGTGCTTCTACATCACATGAATTCTTAAGTCCACTCTACTAGACACCTACATAGAGTAACTACAGTTTAACTTGCCAAAAGACTTGGCATTTGTAGGATTTGTAGTTTTATTCTGCTAACCTAAAGCATTAGGACTCAATAATATGAAGTAAGTTACAATAACTCTTAAGATTTGTATTGTTTCAGAACAAGATCTCTCAGTGCTAAAAAGTGAGCTATTAAGAGACAACAAAACTGACTTTAGAGCTAAATCACATGTACTTCAGTGTAGCTTTTCCTTCAAGCATATCAGTCTCAAAGTTAACTGGACTATTCAGATAACAATGTGAAACATCCATTCCATTCCTTGTCAGCATTTCAGCATGATTTTCATCAAAGGAATTTAATTCCTCTTTTTTGCAGGAAAAGATAAGAATATGTGTCAATATGAACAGAATTAGGCTCACATGCAAATATTTCTGCATGCTTGAATAACAAACGATTGGGATACACCTAGATGTTCTTCTCTGCTATTCCGAACAATAAAAAAGTGACTTGAAACCCAGAAATACAGCCTAGCTGCCAATATACCCCAAGACAGTCGTGAGATGGAGGACTTCATGTTGCCTGCAACCTTGTAGAAGTAACATTGAGGTTAGCTCTCCATCTTTCCCCCCATTCTCACACGTCTCGAGTGCTGAGCTCTCCCCTATCTGATGCAGTCCAACTAGCCAGCCTTCTCCACACCAGCTTACCTCTTACTTCTCAATGCCAGCTCAAAACTAAACATTCCTTCAAGTGCATCAGGCAGGAGAGGAAAGAACAGAAACAGCAAGAATTTCTGCTGTGCAATAAAATGCAAAAGCTTTTGCAAAGATGTTTGGTCCCCTGTCCTTCCTTCCCTGGCACATTAAAAGCTAGGAGGGATGAAAGTCAATCTCTGATCTTCAACAGTGGTATAGGGTCACCTTTAGAGACAGAGTGCATCAACACAGCTCTTATTTCCTTCCCGGAACAGATCAAAGCCACAATGGACAGAAACCTCTATATTCATGTTTTCTTTGTCTCCTTCAAGTAATAGATAAAACCTGAGAGAGACAAAAGGAGAAAATAAGTAAGCCTCCCAAGACACTTCCAATAGCTCTTTCATGTTCCAGCCTTAAAATTACATCCAGTTTGAGCATGAATACATGTGGCAAAAATACTGCAACATTAAAAAAAACCCACCAATGCCACAGGTGTGCAAAGAGAGAAGAGGCTGCTTTGCACCACTAAGGGTCCACCCTCACACACAGCGAGGCCAAGTTTAACTTGCCTTCCCTCTTGCTTTTTAAAGATGAATTGCAGAGAACAGCAATAATCACCATGAAGCAGTAACATTTAATACAAGGGGGTTTAAGTGACTCCCACGTGTCCTTTTATTGCTAGAGAGAATAGAAATGAAATATTTGTAAAGTCGAAAGTTTTTTCCTCCTGCATTATTTAAACCGATTGTTTTGTTTTAAACAAAAAGGAACACTATGACAATGGACTGCGCAGCTCTTGATTCAAGACTATCCCTTCTCTGGCTGCTATGGCAGATTAATAAAAAGAACATAACATCCAGTCCACCTAGACCTAAAAAAAGAAACAAGAAATTAATTATATCTTTTCCAAAAAAAAAGGGGGATGGAAGACGGATTTAAATGTCACCAGAAGAAAGTAATCAAGATTATTATTCTACTAGAAAATATCCCAAATGCAGAGAAGAACAAACCCCACAAATAAATAAGCAATCACTGTGTTGTGCAAACACACAGTTCACTTGTAAATGAAGCTCGCTCTTCCTATGCGTGATTTAACATCCTTAGATAGATGTTTTGCTAGGGTAAGCAAGATTGACAGCACTCAATTGGAAACCCCTTAATTGGATCACACAGCAAAAATTTCAGTTTTAGGCTGTAACTTTGTTTTTATGTGCCTGCAGTGATCCCTCCTTTCACCACAGCCCACCCCAGTGCCCCACAGGGGCGTCCCAGGCAATGACCATGGTGAGCAGTACAGGGGTGTATCTTGAAGAAGCTCCTGGAAATGCCTCTGTAGGCCAAGGGAGGATTTGAAAGCATGACAAAAGAAGGCTCCCCTTGTCCAGAAAAGGTGTTTTGCCATCTACATAAAAACAACCTCGTTTTAGACAAGTTACTGCATTAGGTGTCATTGCTCAGGCACTGACCGTGCCAGGGTACAGGGGTGGCCTCTGTGAGGCCAGGGCTGGCCTGGGATGGACACAGACCGTTCCAGACAGCTCCAATTGACCCTCCACAGGACACGTCTGAACCCCCGGGGCACGGCGACAGCACCTCTGGGAAAAGACACTTGAGAAAGGGCAGAATGTTGCACAGCAGTGAGGAGGGAGGGGAAAAGCGTGAGAACCAGCCCTGTGACACTCAGGTGAGAGAAGGGGAGGAGGTGCTTCAGGCACCGCGCAGACAGACCGTGGTGCAGCAGGTTTTGCCCCAACAGCCCATGGAGACGACTCTGGAGAATGTGATACTTTCTGAAGGACTGCAGAGCGTGGGGAAGACCCATGCTGAAACAGGGAAAAAGTGCGAGGAGGAAAGAGCAGCAGCGAGAAGCCGTCCTGTACTGATCACCATTACCCTTCCCACTGTGCCACTCAGGGTGGAGGGGGGAAGAGGTAGATGAGGTGGAAATGAAGGAGTGATAATGAGCCTGGGAAAAAGATAAGGTGCGATGGGAGTGGAAGGCATTTTAGTTTTGACCACCATTTCTCACCATCCAACTCTTGCGATTGACCATAAATTAAATTAATTCTCCCCACGTCAAGTCTGTTTTGCCTGTGACGGCAACTGCTAAGTGATGTCCCTGTCTACCTTGACACACGAACTTTTCCATCTTATTTTCTTCTCCTGTCCCATTAAGAAAGGGAATGAGAGAGCAGCTGGTTGTCTGTCTGGCAGCTGGCCAAGGTCAACCTAGCAGAGCTATAAAACTCTAATTTCTGTCTAGTCAATCAAGTCTTCTGCAGCTGTGTACCCTGAAAATCCTCCAGAAGCTAAAACCTCCCTCTGCAGCCAAAACCACAAGGTGCTGGCCTGCCCTCTGACACAGCTAACAAGCAAACACAGGTCACAAAAGAAAACTACAAACAGCCATGCCGCCTTTGCCAGCGTCGTCAGGCTTCGTGTTTCCCCCCAAATCAATGAGACCACCCTACTCATCTTAGGGTATCACAGAATCATAGAATAGTTTGGGTTGGAAATGACCTTAAAGATGATCTAGTTCCAACCCCCAGCCATGGGCAGCGAACTTTCTGCTAAACCAGGTTACTCAAAGTCCCCTCTGAGCTGGCCTTGAACATCTCCAGGGATGGGAAGTCCAAAATTTCTCTGGGCAATCTCTTCAAGTGCCTCATCAATCTCAGAGTGAAGAATTTCTTCCTAATGTCTAATTTAAATCTACCCTCCTTCAGCTTAAGGTCACTCCCCCTTGTACTATCACTACATGCCCTTGTGAAAAGTCCCTCCCCAGCCTTCCTGTAAGCACCCTTTAGGTACTGGACCCTAGATATGCAAAGATGGTAAAACAGAAGGTGATTTGATGAATGAAGAAAGAGAGTGAGAGGGTGGTGAATGGCTGGAAGATGAAAACTGGGAAAAACAGGAAACTAGGGCTGGGTCAGGTTGCACAAGGCTGGGACAGAAAAACAGAAAAAGCACAGAAAAACCGAAAAAGGCCAGTGCAAGGAGACAAGACTGGCAGGAGAGTTCCCTTACAGCATGATTTTTGGCAGAAAACCGAAATTAGTGGGTAAAATGAGCAAGAACTGGGTTGAAAAGCCTTCATAAATCAATTTGGTGAAATAAGTCTGTGTGATGCCTGCCCTATGGAATATCCTTCAACATGTTCAGGAAAAGCAGCAAGGCTGTCCACCATGGCTAAATCAAAGTCAAATCCCAGCCTGTGCTCACTGGCAGCAAATTCCTCCCTCCCAGGCACGTGGGCAGTTAGGATGCTTTGCACAGAGCGCCCATTACAGTTAAATCCCCTCTGACGGGGAGCGAGCGGGCAAGAGGCAGCAAAGGGGGCCCAGCAGATGTGGAGCAGCCTCAGAGCACGGCAGCCTGGCTGATGCATCTCCCATCGCTGCCAGGCAGCTGTGGCACACAGTGCTCCCTTCATGGCACTGCATGGAGGGCACCAGCCATGTCTGCCAGCAATCTCCTCTTCTTAGCTGCAACCCTTCCATCTGCTTTTTCACTGGCATTCAGGTCTGATGCAAGCCTGGACTTCAAGAAATATTAATTTACTCATTCCTCTGCCAAGCTTTCTACACCATCTGAAGTGCTTTAGACCACTGTATCACCAGAAGTAACTATTTGAAAGACTACATCTCAACAATACTTTTGTTTACCCCTCTGCAACAGTTAATTCTTTTCCATCCCCTATCAAAGTGAACTCTTTGATAGCAAAGAGTTTGCAGAGCAGACTACTAGGCAGCTCATTGAAAGCATCTCTACCCTTGAGAAATAAGCAGCTACACAGAAGGGAGAGCTCTTATGAATTCTCAAGTGCCAGGTCTTAGAAGGACATTGCACTTGAACGCAGATTTGCAGTAAACAAACAGAGAAATCAATACAAATGCTACATTATGCCCACGGCATTCTTGTTCACACTTCGTAAGAATCTTCTCTAAGTAACTCCTGAAGTTCATATTCCAGCTAACAAGCCAACAAAAGGCTCCAAAGAAACCAAGCAGGAAGACCTGTTAAACCCATTAAACCAAAATTGCTTTTCCTCATAGTCAACACAATTTAGAATAAAATACTAAACAAAACTAGTTTTTGCCCCAAAAGATCTGTGAATAATGTTAGGGTTTTGTTTCGGTTTTTAAACAAAAAGCCATATGATGACCCATGAATATGGTTTAAGACTACACAAATGTAGGCTTGAAGTTCTGAATTTTCTGTTCTTTTTTTTTAAAGAAAGGCCTTTTATACTTTGGCTTCAAAATAAGCTCATCAAGCTGACCAACTTGCAATGACAGTAGTAGAGAAACACACAATGATTTAAAAAAAAAAAAGAAGAAAAAGAAAAAAAGCTATGTAATATAAATGACAAAAGCTCCAGGACCTCAGCTACATTTAGACTCTAAAATGGAAGACAGTCTTCTATCGACGCAGGAAGAAGTTAGTCAAGAACTCAATACAAAAGCTTTTCAGAGCAGAAACCAGAAATTTTCTAAACAGAAATTTCAGCACCAGAATGGTGCATACCTAGGAGAGTGTCCCATGGATGACACAAGTAAGCAAAGTTCCCAAAGAAAAGAGAGATTGTGAACTCCATGGCAACACAAAGATAATAGAACACAACTGGCCATTGAAAGAGTTATCAGAAGTATGAAGAATACTGAATGTATATTCCATTATATTTTTGGTCTTGCAGATTACTCTCCTGATCTCTAAAGGCAGCACATAACTTTGTATTTTAGTTTTCATGTTCCTTAGACACTTCTTAAGTACCTTCAGCTACATTCATTACACAATTCACATTTACAGATGTGCCTCTCTCAGCAATTTGAAACTCCTTGGTAATCCAACCTGGTTTTACAAGCTAGCCAGCTGAAAACAAAACAAAGCAAAAACTACCCAAAATGAATAAGATTTTAATGACAATTCTGCTCTAATGTTACCGCCATACAGAAATCCCATATCATGACCTTCCTAGATATTAGAAGTCACTGTAATCTGCATGTCTGTTACTTCAAATGGAACACTGATTCCCCAAGGCATTGTCTCTGATCTATAAGAAGTCAAAGCTTGCAAGGAAGCAAAGCAGTCTCAAAAAGGCACTAAGTCTTCCTTTGAAAAAAACTTGAAACTTGAACTTTTAATTTTAAAAGCCCATATGCCAAGAAAGTTTGCCTTTAAAAACTGCAGAAGGGAGGTAGAACTTCTGTTCTTATTTTAAAGACAAACATATGATAGCATGTTGTGAAGCATGAAGTTACTATGAAAGGTTTCAGAGGCAGCAAGCTACCTCGAAAGGTCTTTCTCGCCAAAGAACGACCGAAAATAAGATTAATACTCTTGAGAAAGGAGAAAGCAAACAAATTGTATAAAGCATAAGATTCTATTTTTAAAATTACCATAAGCAGAACTCCTGAGATCTAACTTCATAAAGTTAAGAACTAGAAAGACCAATACCTAATACCAAAGCTGAAACAGCAGCGCTGCAGTAGCCGCTTCTTTTCAGTCAGAACATTAAAGGGGAAAGCATCTTTTCTAGGACCAGTCAATCCAGCAGAGGGGAAGAAAAGGAAGGGAAACTCATCATGAGAGATTGCTTCTTCCTTCAAAGCAATGTTTCTGAACCTAAAAGTATGAACGGGCAGGCAACCAACACTGAACGACCAAACAGAAAAAAAAAAAGACAACACACCAAAAAAACCCCAAGCCAATAAACTAGTTCCTTTAAACGAAGTAAGGCCCTTCTTCAGGGGAAAATAACTTTCAAACAATCATTTAGGAAAAAAAGTACATGTATTTTACTAAATGAGGTTGAACAAAACTTCATATCGTATTAAAAACACAACTGCTTTTTTCTTCAAATATGACAGAGCAAGTTGCAAGAGGCATGTAAGAGGTACAGGGAAAAAATAATTTCAACAGGTAATTAGCAACATTAAACACAAGACAAGATACAAAGAGAAATAATCATAGTTCTTAATCAAATAAATATATTTCCTAATTCTAACAATTATATCTATGATAGAAAATCGTATGTGTCCAATTGATAGAATATTCATCTTTATTAGTCAAGTGCACTGGGATAAAATTGTCTTGACATCTGACAGCATGGTATACCTTCAAATTTAAGGCCTAACTGTATTTCAGGACCCTGGAGCATCCCAGCCCACCACGTGAGCAGCTTTTGTCTATAGCACTGTACTACAGCTACAATGAAGTATGCACAGAAACAAAGATCACAGAATCACAGAATATTCTGAGTTAGAAGGGACTCATAAGTATCATCAAAGTCCAACTCCTGGCCTGGACACCCACATCATGCATCTGACAGCATTATCCAAATGCTTCCTGTACTCTGTCAGGGTTGGTGCTGTGATCACTTCCCTGGGAAGCCCATTCCAGAGCCTGGACACCCTCTGGGTAGAGAACCTTTTCTTAATATCCAACCTACTTCACACTGATAGAGAGAGATTCATCTTCACAGAAAAGTCCTTGAACTCCAATTAGATCAGAAACTTTTAATTCCCATCATCTGGCCAAAATTAAATGGGGTAGCTTGTTCCTGTTGCTCATTCCAGTGACTATGAGGACAAGATTTCAGAAAGTGATCAGAAAGCGATGCTGTTTTCATAAGAGAAAGCAGAGGTTTCTTAGGGTCTCTCCCCCACTTTCCCCTCTACATGCAAGCAATATAATGCTGTGTGAGTCCTACTCATTTTGGATTTGATGAATTCTAGTCTGCAGGAAGCGACTCCATGCAAAACACGATGTGGTAACGATGCAGCACACCGGAAAAATAAATGCTTCACCTACATTCAACTCTAGATACAGTCTGTATTGTAAACAGTTTGGCAACACTTCAGGATGCAGGATATACTTCCTTATGAGAGAGTCACATGGATGTTCCTTACCACAACCTGAGTGACACCTCAGGCCAACACTTCCCACTAGCCAGAGACCCAGGCAGCTGTGTCCCACCTACCCTGCCTACAGCTGGAGAACTCAGCTCATGGGGAATTCTTCTCTAGACCCATAGAATTTTTTTCTCCCTCATAAGAGTGCTCAATCCCCTGAACAGATGTTCAGGAAGGTCAGAGTCTTCACTGTTGGAGATGTTCAAATTCCTCCATGTGCTCAGTGGAGATCTTACCCATGCAGTCAATGTACCCAAGCAAGCGAGTCGCTTGTCACTTTATAGCACAGGCCTCATAAATGTCCCAAATGATTGGGTGCCCTAATGAATGAACTGATGCACACTAGTCTGACCAAATTACCTAACTAAATGGGAGTCCAGACAACTGTGCCCAAATTTACATGTTGCCTTCTCCGGCTTTTCTTCTTGCACGTGCAAACTCATCTCTTCAGTTACACACAAAACTGAAAGTTAGCCAACTCATTTCTGAGTCACTGATTACATCCATGACAATACTGCCACTTTGACATTACGGCACTTGAGAATAAAGCCTCTTTGTGTATGAAGTGAGGGAAATAATCCTACTATACGGAAGATTTTTTAATTTACACTAATTAGTATACTACCTGCAAATTTTCCATTCTTTTATTTGTAAAATATATGAAGAGCGGTTGCAGTGCACAATAGTGTAAAGCACACAGATTCATTTATTGCATGTAGGACACAAAAACTGTACAGTCACTAAAAAGGCTGACACAAAACTTTACATCTCTCAGTTTCCATCCTGATACAGCATGACAGGTTACAAAATACTCTGAAAGTGGAACATTTTATTACCCAAAAATACCAGATGCTTCTGGCATCATGACAAGACAGCAGCATGCTCACAACATCCACAATAATCCAGAATTTGTGGAAAATCCACACTTAAAAGGGGGCTAACACTTAAGGACCAAAACTTCTCTTACTTTAGAAAATAATATTCTGTGTAAGCAAAAAACCAGACCTTTTTCATAACAATACATAATGAATTATTTAATCATAAACAATATCAAACAGAAAACTAAGGAAAAGAAATCAGTATTCTGTGAGCCTTTTGTAAGCGCTACCTCATCTTTTGACAAGGGAATTTTCCCCCAGGATTTGATCTCCATTTCTGCTAAATTTCAGAGCTATGCAAATAATGCAAATTCAGCCCAAATTTCTAACTTTTAACAACAAGAACTTTCAGGCATATTGATTTACCTTATCATATCGCTCCTACAAACAACTGCTACAAAGTAATCTAAAATAAATTAAAAAAAGATTGATGACTATGTTGCTTATATAGGGTGAAATCCCAGAGTCACATGTTAAAGAATAAATTTACACTCTCCATGAGCCATCTGGTTTAAAGCCAAGTATTTTTCTCCTCCACCCAGAAATCTTGTATAAACATAAGAATAGTACATTATTGTTCTTTCAAGATGAACACACCTAGCAAAAATCCACAATTCCCTCCAAGGCCGATTCACAAACACATGTCTTTCTGAACAGGAGGCTGAAAGAAATATCAGAACAAGAAGATATTTTATAAAATGGGTATGAGCTGCTACTGCCACACACCTCATTTTCAATGCAGTACCACCCATTCATATTGGTATGACTTCACTCAAATAGCACTAAAGTCCTTTCCCAACCTCCAGGTGCTCCTAAGTCACAGGCCAATGGGTAATTGCTAAGCTGAGCTGCATGTTAGCTCAACAGGCATTTTAGAGTCAAATAACAACAGATTTGCCTCAGACAACTAAAGTTTGATATCACTGTATAAATCATCCAAGTCTTTTAGATGCTTGTCCCTTCTCTAACAATGAATTTTATTTTTACAGTCATAAATAGTAGGCTCCCAACCACCAACAGTTTTGTAATTCCTATTCATTTTACTAAATTAGTATCTTGAAAGCAGAAGAGCTAAAAGAGTGAACAGTTTGAGGTGTTCCTTTTATTCATGTCTGACCTTCAGAGGCACCGTCGTCAAAACAAGTAAAACCATTTAAATTAATTTTGGAAAAAATACCAATTACTAGGAAACACTATATTACCCAAACTAACAGTATGCTTAGTTCTGGAAAATTTTCCAAATGAGAGTTTTCCTTTGCTAACCTTTCTGAAGTTTTCTTCAGAAAACATCAAAACATTCGAGCAAAGGTGTTCATCATCAGCAGTAAGGGAAACTCCAGACTGCCTCCCCCAGAACACATTATTCCCCCTCTCATCTGCTTATCCTTACACCATGTATTGACTCCTCTGCCGATACTTAGACTCCTGAAAAACAATTATAAAAACTACAGTATTCGGATTATATGATCTCAATTATTACAGTAAAAAAGTGAGGATGGGAGTTGTACTTCTGCAAAGCATATCATGAAACTTCTTAGTTGCAACTGCATCCCATGCTCTCACTTTGAAGAGAGCTGTAAAGAGAGTTGTAAAGATAAGAAAGGCAAGGGACACAAACTTTTATCAGAAGAGCTTCCCACGTTCATCAGTAGGTCTTTAAAAAGTACTATCTCCAGGGAGAAGCAAACCACTGAAACAAAGGGGAGTGTGGAAATCTCTCAGTCTAGAAACAAACCCATAAATATAGACCCAGCAGCTGAATAGAAACAGCCAAAAATGAGCAGGTTTTCATATCACAATAGGCCATGCTCAAATTTACCTATTTTAATACAATGTTTGGCTGCATGGCCATACCATGTTACGTCCCTCTGGACAACTTGGTGGAGCTGGCATTTAACATTTGCACACTCTTAAAGACAGAAGCCCACAGTGAAAGGGGACACAACACTATTTAGCTGTTATTCAGATCTGTGTAGATTAGGAAAAACTATATAATTATATCCTTTTAATTCTGCACCAATTATGATTTAATTTCTTGACTTCTGCTTAAAGGAAATGGCCAAGAAAATTTTCTCACTCTGCCCGATCCTGGCAAACCTATTCAAGAATGAGGTATTTAAATTAAAATGTTAAAGTTTACCAGTCTGTTCTTTTTTTTTTTTTTCCTAATTCCTACTGCCTTATCATCGCAGAGTGGTACGATTTTTCTCAAAGTCTACCACTTAAAAGGAACAATCTCAGAAATGTTTATTTCAAAGTTGCATAATGTCATTATTAGCATTTTATTTCAAATCATGACTCATGGACATTCAGTCTGAAAAGCTACAAAATAAAAGCACTGGGAAGCACGCAGTGAGAGACCAGGACAATAATGAAAATGAGAATGGAAATCAATAAAGAGAAAAGAACTAGAGCAATGGGACCTGGACCATATCACAGACCATAATTCACTGGTGACTAACTCAGACTGAATGCTAACAACTGAATGCTGGCAGGAAAGCATTTGATCAAAACCTACCTGACAGAGCACAGAGCTCAAAAGGCAAATCAAGCAGGTCTCTCTAAAGCTACTCTAATTAGAGCTTAGCGGTGTGACCATTTTTTTTGTTCCCTTCTTAAAGATAAGAGGGGGAAAAAAAAGAAAGAAAAAAGAAAAAAAGAAAATAGTCTTAAAGCTATTACTCTTTGTAAGTGCTTAGTTATAACTTCACAATTTATTCACAAAGCATCTACTCATGCAAAATCCCACTGAACCACAAAAGCTTCCCTGCTCGAGTCCCCCGAAGGCCAGGATCTGAGCAGGGCATAGCACACGGGTGAAGGGGAAGAGGTTAAGTGGCTCCAGGACAGCACACATATTTAATAACATTACGGCAGACCAGATAACAGCAGTTGTTTCAAGGAAACAATGAAAGGAAGTTGGCTGAAAGCCTCCCAGCCTTCCTTGATGACAACAACCTCACTCCAAGTACAAGAAAAACAGGCCAACAGCGGAATTAACCGAGTAGGACGAAAGCTGTAACATTCAAAACCAAGGGATAATAGACACTTTCAACAGTGGCCACTACTACAGGTCTGCATTTATAGAGCAATCCCTCCAGGCAATGGGGAGTGCTACTAGGGAGCCCAGGGAAAGAGACTGGCAAATCATCTTGGTGCTACGAAGCAGGAGTACAAATGTAGACAGCAAGGACAAAATCCCAAATTTGGTAGGTTAATATGCTTCACTGCTCAGTCAACATGCCCTGTTCATCTCCAGCCTATGGAAAAAATAAAGTAACCAATTATTCTCCCTCTTCAGTGTGTGAGTTACAGCGACTCTCTTTCCATTATATTGAAACACAGTGGGGGAAGCTGCAGCTTTCTCCTCCATAAAGCTTAGGACTCGTTTCAGTCCAGTGAGAGCCCACTGACTGGCCATAGTTCATGTTCAGGGTTTATTTTCTGTCCTCAGGTCTTTCACTTAAGTTTATACATAGGAAAAAAACACTGCACTACCTTGGAAAAAGCCTCACCACTGAGTTCTCTGCAGACGGTTTTACAAGTTTAGGAGACAGCTGGACTGTAGCTTTCTGCTTATGAATGGAGCAATAAGCTGTAGGAAGAAAACACAGTGTTTCCTGGTGTCTTTTTAAACCTCTGGTGAGTTCACTCAAGTGAAGTACTCAGTCAACTCATCGTGAAGCGACACCAAAAGTTTACTCTAACTAGTAGGAGTGGAAAATGTATATTCTTTTTCCTCACAAGAACACTATATAATCTAGAGGTTGTCTTTTTTTGTTTGGTGGTTGTTTTTTATAATATTTACTTGCTTTACAGGGAATTTTTCTAACAGCAACAGTTCAGCGTTGGAAAAAAGAAATTGGACTAACCCTGCCACATACAATTATCAAGTACACTTGCCTCTCAGATCACCAGGAGGTGCTGAGCAACAGATCTTTAGAGGCTCAGTACAGGCCTTTCTCATTTAAGTCAGGAGCAAATTCTTATCTTTAAGCCTGCAAAAGTTGCCTAAGAAAACTTTGGTATACACTGTGCTGGTAATTTATGTATCTAACCAAAAGGCAACAGAACAGGATTCCCGATCTCCATCTCTCCGATTGCCAAAGAAAAAAAATGGCACAGCGATTAGGTACATGCCAAAGGAATAGAGCTGATGCACTACATAGCTACTGCACTGTCAGCTAGGGGGTAGTCTGATATTCTGGAGATGCAATTTCCTTTCCAAACTTTAGAGAAAACTCAACTTTCAGTATTTCCATTATTTTCAAAGTTAGAGTAGAGGAGCAATACTTTGATATTCTCCCTGTTCTGCGCAGCCAGCATAACGATGAAGGACCGAAGCATAAAAAATCAGAGCTTCCAGAGAGAGAGAGCTTATTCCTTCCTCTAACTCCCAGTTCTCCACTCTTCTACTGAGACTACCAGCTTAATTTGACAGGATGCCTCTTTTCCCCTTTCTAAAGCTTTCTTCCTTCTGGTGCAAAGGATCAGACAATACAAGCCTAAACCAAAAGACATATGCCATTCCATAAAATCCAGAATAGCTGAGGAGTCTGAGAAGTGGAAGAGTTGTGGTGAATGAGGTTTGCTTAACTTTGTGCAATTAAACCTTGCAGGAACAAGAACCAGAATTGCAAAGTGATTCACTTGGTCCCCAGCATAAGCACAAGCATCGCTCTCAAGAAGCACAGAAAAAACGACTGACCTTCAGAATAATTCACAGTATATTCTTTGCAACAGCTTTTCCTAAAATTATTTCTTAGAAGTGCTGAGTAGGAGTAAGGCAGACAGGCCAAGGTTCCTTGCAACTTTCCAGTGCTGGGAGATGCCTGAATTACCACACGACAGGAGGAATAAAAGATGATGTACGGCCATAAGTCATTCACTCTTGTGCTCTATTCAACCACAAAGCTGTGGTGTCAAAGGAAGGAAAGTTAGGAAGGAAGCACAGGTCTATGTCTTTTGCTGCACAGAAAACTCGTGTATATACATGTCAATGGGTTTCAAAACAAAAACACTGGCTCAATATTTTAGAGGGAAAGATCAGCTCCAGATGTTGCTCTTATCCGTGCTATTCACGTTATACATGACTGCCACAAACATTCAAGTCATATGCAAAAGTATAGTGAAAATTCACAAGTCTGGACACATTCTATAGAGAAATGTCCTAACCATTTAACCTCCTGTGGTCAACAAAACGCTTGACCTAACAGATGTTTCGTAAACTCTGCTCTGCAGAGTGCCAAATGTGGCCACGGCAGAATGCCAGAAACAGTGTTTTTAGAAGCCTACTGGACAACCAGGAACTCAAGACTATTGATGGCAGTAAGGCTAAAAACAAATTAGAAGGAAGGCACACAGCAACACTGCAAGTGAATTCATACAAATTGTGCCACTGAACACGTTTTGTTCTTTATCACCACAGCACTTAATTATTTTGAGAGCTTGCTGATAGGCATGGTTATTGAACACAAATCTGGTCTCTGCAGTTTGCATTTTGTCAGGAAGATCTTTTCAGCCGGTAAACTGAGAAGTGATAATTTATTCTCTTTGTCAAGAAATTAAGAGGAGTTAGTCAATTCAGTCATCTGAAGAGTTGAGAGACCTGACCGAGGCAGTGTGCAAACTCTTTAGAAGAGTCTGAAAGTTGTCCAGCATCGATCAAAGAATCCTCCTTCCCAAAAGAGGGCAGCAGGTCTTGACATTCAGAGGAGCATAGACTCCTCAGGACAAGGGTATAAAAATAAGGTTAGAATTGGGGGTAAGGGTAATGGAGCAATATCTGACCCAGAATAGGAAGGATTACCAGGTCACCCATTTACCATAATTATTTAAAAGATGATAAAAATCAAGTAATGTGTTTTCTTTGTTATTCTTGCTTTCTGGCTAAATGAATGCTGTAGATCTTATCTAGACAACAGTTATGCAGCAGAGATACTGCCACAAAGGGGAAAAAGACTCAAAAAAAAATGTGATGGTAACTGTTAAAGGAGAACTAGAAGGAAAGGCAGCTGCAAATAAATACAGTGTTTCCATGTTGTTATGACTGAGAGAACAGGATCATGACTGTAAATATTCTGAATCTGAAGACTGATATTGACATTCAGGGCTGGGATGCACTAGCACACAGAGTGGATAAAAAAAACCAGCCAGCACTGGAGGTGTGGTAGTAGAAATGGGGTGGAATTCAAAAACCCAGACTTCAGGCCTGGTCTCACAAGAACTTCTGTGAGACCTTTGTTCTCCTTTGCTTCTCTGAGCTGAAGGCTCAGATGCACTGCCTTAGCACACTCCAGGCACCATGCTAACGTGACACGAGAACAAGGGTGCATTAATTCCAGATGCAAAACCTACAGATATAGGCAGTTAAGATAGTCAGAGAAGAAGAGAGCCTACTGCCTGAGGGATGGTTCAGACCTTGGATTGTTTCATACAGCAGAATGAGATGCCATCCTCTACTAAATCCTTCAGGAAGGAAAAGCTGTTATTACAGCCGAAGGGCAGAGCTGACAGAACAGGAAGTAGGTATAAACCAAACCTGCAAACATATTTTTCTGGGAAATAAAGGTCTCACACCTATTAGAGTAAAGAAAAACAGTGGCAATATCTACTAAGTAAAATTTCACCTGCTTATAAGAGAGACAAGATGTCTTATTTTTGGACATGAGACTGACTCAACCCAGGAGGTCCCTTCCCATTTGCAGTACAAATGTGATAGACAGCAACTTGTCTGTGCGTTGAATACATTCATCAGCTTTGCAATAATTTTGCAATATAATCTTTCCATCCCACAGCAAATCCACAATTTCATTGAGCCATGATGTTTGCCAGCATGTTTACTTGGTGTACCTGAGGCACAGCAGCCTCGTTAGCCTGGCTTGTTACGTGTTCTGTCAAAGGCACAAATACAGTGGCAGAGCTGTTTGGCAGCAGACGTGTCCCCTGGTAACTATCTGGTGACTCAAACAGAATCTTGTGAACTGGCAGGGGGATAAAATACCTCGTTTCACACAATACACTGAGGGAAAATCTACAGCTCTCCTATTTGTGCCACCTTTCAGAAAAAGCCCTTATTTTGGTTTCCTAAGTTACATGCACACAATTTGCAAATACACACATGAAACTGTTTAGAAGCTACTGCTTCTAAATGGTGTCCCTAACTCAGACTATCAAATCCTCTTCAAAACTGGATTAGTTTAGTCCATTCTGATCTTTCTCACTCTTCTGCATTGATTGCACAAATTTATTTACCTGCTATAGGAAAAAAAAAAAAACAAACAAACCCTAATTATTTCAGTGCCTTACTTGGCTTAAAATTATTAGCCTCAAAATTAGCAAGCAACTTACAAGTATTTTGAGACCGTTTTCAATTTTGGTAGTACCTTAAGTACTATTTTTTTCTTACTTATTCATATGAATGACTGTGGTGAGCGTACATACTACCTGACACCTGCCTTGCACACACAAATGGGACACACAAATCCTTGTCCAAGGGTGGGTTCACTCCTTTGACAAAATGACCGAGTTTCTCATGGAATCCTTCAGCCTTTCAGAAAGGAAAGGTTACAGGCTACCTATCTTCTTCTGATGTTATTATGCGATCCTGTTCATTTTCTGGGCTCTCCAGCACTATAGATGGAAATGGATTTGCAACACTGACCATCTGTATTGCTCAGAGCTTCAGCTCCTCACACCTCTTGACTCAATCTCTCAGACGACGTATTACTCCAGCTATTAAAGTCAGTATGCATTACCCCATTTATCTTATTAGCACTGACTGAGGCAGTGTTAGTCTGACCACTGATATGAAGCAGCTGCTCCACCCTAATCACATCACTACCAAAAATAAAATGGACCAACTTCTTTTTTTCCCCAAAAAGTGACTTACAATAGCTGTGTTGGCTGCTCTGTAGCCTCACTAAAGTCAGACTGAGTAAAAGGTAAGCTCTATCTGTACAGTTGTGCAGGGCAGGAGAATTTTTTCTTACTGTTTTTTTTTTAACCACATACTCAGGATAGCTGTTTTCCTGTTGGACTAATCATTTTTCCACTACAGGAAAAAGACCCACAAATTCAATCAAATTAGGAAAATAAATTATCCTTCACACTGAGAACACATATGCTTTGAGAGCAAATGTCTGCAGCCAAGGTATAAATCCATCCTAAATATAAAATCAAGCAAGATATTGAAGTCTAATGCCTGTAAAACTTAACGAGCAGAACTAGAACACTAGAAATTCAGTGAACTCATTTCAACAGGGCACACTTTGACCTAGCCCTAAGGAATCAGATCAATTCTAAAAGCTCAATATTAATAAAAAATAAAATCTTTACTATTTACGTAAGTCATACGAACATCTTTGCTTCCTTATCACAAGGTTTAGGAGTTTCGTTTTACATGAAGTAGCTACAAAAGCCAAAGCAGAAATGCAGATCTGCAGGGTTTGGGATGTTGGGTTTGTTGGCTTGGTTTAGGGGGTTGGGAGTGTGTGATGTTTGTTTTTAAAGAAATTAAATGGCAATTTACAACTTCTACTACAATAAAGAGAACAAATAAAATGACATTTCTGAAAAAGTAGTAGTATTAAGTAACTTGTATTTCAGTATTTTATGCTTAGTGTGTAACTTTAAAACCAATGAGATCATAACATGCAGTGCAGCACTCATTCTACTCCCCTTCTATAGTACCTACAGCTTTTTCCCCTGCCTCTCTCATGCATACACACACACTCTCTCTCCTCCCTTTTTTTTGTATTTATGTACATGAAACCCCACACAAATGCAAACTTTTCACATCCCATAAAGAATCTGGCAGAACCACGGCACGCAGCGAAGCAGGAATGCACCGCCAGTAGCAGGACTCTCTGCCTCTGCCATGGATCATGGTCATGGTCTCAACTTCGAGCACACAGGCATCGATTGATTCCCTTCTTCCAGGATGTGAACACATTCAGAGTTACAGCACACAACCTTATGGGACCAAGGAGATGCTGATCGATTCATTACAACACACAACCTTATGGGACCAAGGAGATGCTGATGCATTTACCGAAGCTCAGAACAACTAAAAGACACTACAAAGGACATGGTTATTTCGGTTCTGGGTTTGGTCCCTCTGTGAACATGAATCTCACATAAAGAGGGGCTCATCACAATGATCATCGATCGATCAGTGAGAATTAAATGTCACGCCTGTCTTAGGGTGACATCACTCAGCAGTGGGTTGATGTCACAGCCTAATTACTTCAAGGCCCATGTCTCCTTCCTGTGCACCCTAGCACACTGGGGTACCTCCAGCCTCCCACCTCGGCCTCCAGCAGAGACTCAGAACCAGTACAGGAAATTACTCCTAGGGTTCGATGCTTCCAAGCATTTATTTTTATTTATTCCTAATGTAAGCATCTATATATGTGTCAATGTAATCGAGGATTAAGGCTATTAAAAAGAGTTCAAATTAATAAATTAAGGAGTGCCAATTAGGCGGGAACACCCAAACAGATGCCTGGATAAAACTTCACCCCTGATTAGCCACTTTACCCCTGATTAGCCCCTTTACAGAACTGCTTAGGATAAAAAAGCCTTATTAATTGAGCTAGATTTTTTTTTTTGAGAAGAAGATAAATCTTTAAACTTTCAATTTTTATTCTGTCAGATGTAATTTCCATATTGCAGTTTTTTCAAGAACATAGAAAAATCACAGTCCATTTGGTGGCCCATACACTTGACAGCCAACAGTTGCTACACACACACATGCTACTAATCAACACAGAGGATGCTACCCAGAGGCCCTCTGCAAGCACCAAAGACCTCTCCCAGCTCTGTGAGCAGCAGACTATTGCAAAGCCAACTATTAAAACAAAATACACTATGTCAGCATTGCTATTTCATAAGCAGGTTCCACTGAAGTCATACCTTAAAAAAATAGTTGAAGAGAGCATTTGATATTGAAATGGAAATAGTATCCCTATTTTACCTGTCATTCTGCCCCTATTAGTCCCTGCCTCAGCACCAGAAAGCAAAGGCACAGCAAACTTGCAAATCAGTTCAGGTCTATCTGCAGAATTAGATTCAGTGGATGGCTCAGGGTGTCACAATATTTTCCAAGGGCACTTTATTTGCTCTCTGAAGATACTCTTGAAAATTATTTCTTAGTCATTAATTATTCATTCTATTTCTTATAATCAGTTCTTTTAATTAGTATCCCAGGCAGCTTTGCTGAGGATCCCACACTTTCAGTAATTAGGGGCAGTTTGTTGCCCCTAATTAACTTCAGACATAGAAAGGCTCTTATTACTTTGTTATTTCAGCTGTTTTTCTGTTTGCATTGCATATGCTGTCCTGCTTTAACGGCTCGGAAAGGAGACTGCCTTGTTGTGCTATTTATCTCATTTAGGTTCCATCTCTCTTTCTTGACTCTCTGTTAGATGCTGTGTTTAAATCTCTCCGACTCTCTGAAGTCACATCTACACTGGCAAGCAGTGTGACACCAGAAAAGTGCATCTGTACAGCGAAACAGAACCCTGCCAGCCTGCACAGTCTCCTACCCTTTCGTGCGGCTCTGCATAGTGAAGTGCACTTATAACAGACACAGCTTGTAGTACAGCAAGAGGGTCATGTATGGAGGCTTTAACCAGTTTACTGATTTTATCACACCTCTGTGACCTCTTGAAGGCCATTCCGGACTGAGTTTTGACTAACTGTTGTTAGCAATTAATGGTTTAATAAACCATTAGAGTTTAAATATCCAGAACACATAAAACAGCTGGAGGTTTAGTAATAATCAGAATAATTTTATTGTTATTTTAAATAAATGATACTTCTCTTTCTTACATGGTGTTTTTCATCTACAGACAGCAAGGTGTATTAAAGTAGCAGAGAGACTGCTGTAATCCAGTTGCTCCAATTAAAGTTTGAGGAAGAGTCAAGCAAAGACAACAGCAGCTCTGTTCAAAGCATACCACTGACCTTCCGGGCGATACAGAAAGAAAGAGGTTTTACAAATTCCCCACCCCAGGCTATGGGCGGTGGGGGCAAAGAGGAGACAAACAAATTTTCATCTGGCTCTAACAAAAGTCCTGTAAGGTACATCCTACACTCAGGGTGTCTGAGAGAGAGCCACGCACAAAAATACTCACACAGTCTGAGATCAGTGGGTGACTGATCTGCAGAACAAACAGATTAGCTTTACATTACACACTTAAGAATGACACTTCCTTTTCAGCAACACATGAGCAAAATACATCGGCACACGCTGCTGGATCTTGTAGTTTTCAGCTTACCACTGTAGGATATTTGGTTTTTTATATTCCAGGTGGTAAAACAGAAGGCTTATATTCACAAAACATAGCTAGTCATTTTATAACATTTATTATCTCAGAAAAATGCCTGGGAACATTAAGTAAGTTATTAAGTACCTAAACATTAAGTACCTAAAAGCTTGGGTGGCAGAGAAAGACAACTTTAACAGCTGGCAATAATCTCAAGTGATGTTTTTAAAGTATATTAACTTGGGAAACAAAGTATGCTGAAAAGAACCCAAACTCATATAAACAAGATTGTCAGAACTTGTATGACAGAATATTTAAGCTAAAACACGCTTAGCTACTTCATAACCATGAACTAGTATGCTCAGAACTTCTACTGTGTGTAGCACATGTGTGGCTGTGGGAATGACACTGCATTTGGAGTTAAGTCAACACAAGCTGAATCTAAGTGTCCATTCAGGCAAATACTCCGTCCAACAGCTAGCTGGAGATTACTACCAAAACAAAAAAAATTCTAATGGAGTTTGTTAACTTCCATCTCCAAATAATACCACTATTTACTCCTAAATCCCCACGGGTAAGAGACTGAAAAATCCTCTGCCTTTTAATGACACTGTGGGAAGGAACAGAAAGTAAAAGGGGAACTGATTTCTAAGATTATTTAATATCAAATCTATACCAAACAACCTCTTATTTATTTTTATTTCTTCTCTTTGCTTATGCTCCATCCATAAGGAGGTAAAAAAAAATTTAAAAAATTAAATGGTCAATATTAATATTTTAGCAATAATACGTATTTGATGTATTAAACAGTTGGAGTGGAGAAACATTTGTAGAACACTTCTGAATAAGAAATAACCTTGCTACAAGGCCTCAGAATACATAATTTAGAAATAAATCAAGGAATTTATGAGCAATAGGCTCAAACTGGAGATGTTTGCCAGCAAAAGCCAGCAAGATAAACATTCGGCGTAGACTGCCTGAAGGTGAATTTTTTCTTAGAAAAAGAAAACTCATGAATTCACCATGAGAAAAACCTAAACATATAAAACAACTCCAACTTTTTGCAGAAAAAAACTCCTGTTTTCCCCAGTGCACAATATGCGCCTCTGTAATGAGTTTAAAACTTGGTGTGAGGGCATGTTGTTAAACCAATGAGGAAGCTGGTAACGCCTCTGCGATGTGCATATTTACGGATACTCAGGCGCGGGAGTTTGGGTTCTCACTTCCTGCTCCCCTGCGGGGAGGAGGGGGATCCCAGGGCTCCGTCCTGGAGCAGGCCCAGGCCCAGCGGCGGTGGGCATGGTCCCGGCAGAGCCGGCGGGGACCGAGCCGTCGGGAGAAAAAAAAACCACCCAAAGCC